>JABUQX010032417.1:12500-15000 GCA_015478945.1 Trachelipus rathkii
AGCATATATATATATTTTCATTATGAGCAGCAGCAGCAGCAGCAGCAGCAAGGACCTTTTCGACATATACATATATATAAGTATATATATAAGGATAAGGTAGCAGCATTGCAGCAGCTGGCTACTGCTATTGCTGCTATGGCTGGGCTGGCTGGCTGGCTGGCGCTGCCATTACGTACTGTTGCTGCTGCTGGCTGCTGCTGTTGTCGCACCACGTCGGCATAGCAGCGCGGGCAGGCTGCCGCATGGCAGCGCGGCGCGGGGCATGGCGTGCGCCAGCAGCGGCGCCAGCGCTGGCCAGCGGGCAGTGGCTGCGGCTAGTGAGGCGGCGCGGCTGGGCTATTATTGTATATATATATTATGTATATGTTATTTCATATATACGATAAGTATATATATACGAGCTGTTAAGCGTTATTATTACATATACATGCTGTTGTTGTTATATATATATATATTATGTTATATACATATTATTATATTGGTTGGTTATATATTGTTATGTTAGCTATATATATATATATATATATATATATATATATATATATGGTACATGTGAGCTGAATGACCCGCAAAACTTGAGTAGTTTTTTTTTATGTTGAAAAGTTAAAAATCCAGTATAATTGACAAGAAATTGCTTTCGGAGTGAAGCTCAGATTCTTTCCCTTTTTTTAAATTTTTTATTAAAAATTGTATGAATTTATTTCGAATTGTGTTTAGTTATTAATTATTTTTTTTTAGGTACAAACTTTCGTTAAAATAAAATAAAAATGATAATTACGTTTTGTTATTAAATTATAATGATAAATATGTTTTACAAATAACTTAAAAAGGCAAAATATCAGAAAAGAAAGCCAGGAGAATTATCTCGAAAAGTATGACACTATAGGAAAACCAAATACATATTTGGAATCAGCGTATAAAGTTTAGTACTGAATGTAAACTGAAAAGTACGACACTTACAAAAAATAAATTACATATTTGAATCAGCGTATAAAGCTTATTATATAAGCAAAGTCGTTTTATGATTTAAAACTAACGAATACCGCAAGGGTAGACCGTGCGGTATTGATACAGAGTCGGGGTCTCTTGGGCTCCTAGGTGGACGATTTGGGAATTGTCACGCACGGCTCGAGCCCCTTAATGGAAATATATTCTTGAACTTCAATTTTTAGGGGCCTGTTTGTTGGGGACGTAGATATGTAATTTTGAAATGATTTTTACATAAGTATTAAGCTTAAGGCCATTGATTCCAAATATGTAATTTGTTTTTCTGTAAGTGTCGTACTTTTCTGATTTTTTTTTTTTGCTATTAGAGTAATAAGCTTTTATGCGCTGATTCCAAATATATTTGGGTTTTCCTGTAAGTCATACTTTCGGGAGATACCTCCCGGGGCTCTTCCCGGAATTATGCCCCAAAAATATTATTAAACTGGATAAGCTTAATAAAGTAATAAAATCGTACAAATATTTTTTGTTATCGCTCCTTTACCCTTGGCTCTCTCTCTCTCTCTCTCTCTCTCTCTCTCTCTCTCTCTCTCTCCTCCTTCTCTCCTCTCTCTCTCTCTCTCTCTCTCTCTCTCTCTCTCTCTCTCTCTCTCTCTCTCTCTCTCTCTCTCTCTCTCTCTCTCTCTCTCCCTCTCTCTCTCTCTCTCTCTCTCTGGCATATCTGAGAAGGTGCACATATATATATATATGTATATATATACAGCAGAATTTAACATGAAGATATTAATAGATAACATAGTAAATAGGTATTTAAAAGTATATATATGTGATATAAGTATATATATATATATATATATATATATATATGGTGCTGTTCACACAACATATTTTCTTTTAAAAGGAACATTAAATTTGAAATAGTGGACTTCATCATTAATAAAATAAATTGACTTTTCATTCTTTTTAAATCCTAATTTAATTCTGGCCCCTAATCACAGTGTGGAAACAAAATTGTAACAATTTACTCCAAGTATGACTAAGAAAAACGGCTTATTCACCACATGAAATCCAGAGGAGAAATGAGTATATATATATAAGTAGGGTTATGTTATATATTAGCAGCAGCAGCATATAGTGTTGTTATATATATATATATAGCATATATATATATATATGTTGAGTTGAGAAGAAGGCAGAGAGGATCATTTTGAATGTGTCAGAGGTAGTATAGCTTGAGTTTGACCTGGGCGATGGGATTAACTTTTTTTTTTTTTTTTTTTTTTTTTTTTTTTGAAGTTGGAAATCCTGGAAAGCTGAGGATGATATTATGAGGCTGGTTTTTTAGTGTCGTGGCTGATAGAGTGAAATATCACTGTCGGCTCGAGCCCCCTAAAAACTTCTTAAAATTTTCCAAAAAAAAAAAATTATTTCACCAAATTTAGGGGCTCTGTTTGCATGTAATGAGAGGGGGACGTTTCATACTCCCCGGAGGGGAGGAATGGAGGAACCCCGCGACACCCAAAAGACCAAAGAGCGGGGGTTCCGAAGACCC
>JABUQX010032417.1:17500-30000 GCA_015478945.1 Trachelipus rathkii
TATACCTGTCACCTAGAGCGTTATGAGCAGCAGCAGCAGCAGCGGCTGCAGGATCAACGTTCGAGTGGCTTCCGCGCGGCTGGCTGCTGCTGGCCATGGCTGGCTGCTACTGGCACACACATGCTACCGCATCACGCCATACGTACGCTACTACGCTACGCTACGCTGGCTACGGCCACGCTACGCTAGCGCCATGGGCCACATGCTGGCGGTTACTGCCATTGCTGGCTGCCATTGGCTGCGCCATGGCTACTACGCTACTGCCACAGCTGCCATTGCCATGTTACTGTTACTGGTTATTAGCAGCAAGATATATATATATATATATATATATATATGTACATATATATATATATTGAGCATATTATGCATATACAATACAGCGGCGCTATGCTATGAGCGGTTACTGCTGGTTATTATTGCTGATGGCTGGCCAGTTATGCTGCTGCATATACATGTTTATTGTTGCTGGTTATTGCTGGCGTGGTTGCTGGCTGCTGTTGGCTGGCGCTACAGCTGGCTGGCGCACATACAGCTATGCTGGTTGGCACATTGCTGCTGGCTGCTATTGCTATTACGGGCTACTGGTCATACTGGCTAGCTGGTTGTTGGGCAGCTAGCTAGCGCGAAGAGAAGGTTGTTGGTTATACATATAGCAGCGCTATAAGTATATTGGTTACATTGTTGTTACAGTAAAGAAGAGTTGTTGGTTGGCGGCATATACAGTACATATACAAGATATGTTGCTGGCATATACATAGTTAGTGGGTATATGAGGTAGCAGTAGCAAGGGTTGTTATACATATATATATATATACTAAGATAAAGAAGTATGATATATACAGGCTGGCTAAGGTTGCTGGTTGCTATATACTAAGGTTACTGGGTACACAAATACGGGCATCACACTGCTACGTTACGCCACATTACAGCTACGCCGCATTACATGTAACACGGCTACACGGCTGCCATTATTACGCCATACGCTACGCCGCCACGCCACGCCGCCATACGCCATTGCCATTACGTTACCGCCACGCCACGCTGGCCGCTACGCTACACATGGGCAGACAGAGCATAGCAATAATGAGGCAGCAAAGAGCATATATATAGAGCAGGTGGTGTATATATATATATATATATATATATATAGTATAGAAAGTATATATATATATATATATATAATATATATAGATAGATAGATAGATAGATAGAGATACAGATAATCTTTAAACCCCAGATGGCTAAAATACATGAATGAATGGATAGGGAAGAAAAAGAGAGAGTGCTAGATTATAGATCCATCGAGGTATAATATTATACCCACAGCCTGGCAAGTTTACCAACACAATAAATACCTAGTTATTTTTTTTTAATAATAATCCTCAAAATAGCCCAAACTTGTTTTTAAACCCACAAATTTGAGTATTAATAGAGCAAAAGAAGTCTTTGACCTTCCCTCGTAAATTTAATCCTGTAGCTATTCATGCCCAAATGCCCAAATATCCTTTTCTTTAAATGAATCCCGGACTGGTTACAATGTATGCAGAAGTGCATAATTCTACAAATATCCTCAACGTTAAATTCGATTTAACTAAATGTAATCATGCGTATATATATATATATATATAGTATAATAGTTATATATATATATATATATATATATATATATATATATATATAGCATGGGAAGGGAAGAAGATATATATATAGCGAAGAAAGAGTTATATATATATATATATATATATATATATGGGTTATATAAGGGATTGGGTGTGTTTACGTGTACCCCGTCTTACGCATAGCACTGCATGGAACTTCGTAAAGACAGAATTACCAACTGTATATTGTACCTATACAATCACAAATATGCACACATCTTGGTCACACTTCACACATACAAACACACATCACACACACAAACACACATTCACACATATTATAATAAAAGTCCCACGGGTAATGCAAATAAAAATATCTTGTAAAATAATACATTACCGTTAAATTTAGCTAACTATTATTTTTGTCATCCATCTCAATAAAACGATGAGTATGATAAAAATGCATGTGCAGTATCACTGCCTATGATGATAGATATAGATAGGCACTGTACATAGTCTAATATATAATATATATATATATATATATCATATAGTATTATATATACTATATATATTATATATATAAATATAGTATATATATATATGATATATATATATATGATATTATATATATATATATACGTTATTATTATATTAGTATATATATAATCTTATATATATAGTACTAGTATACACTATATATTAGTATATTATATATATATATATTATATATAGGAATATTATAATAATATATATATATTATATGATATTATATATATATATATTATTATATATATATATACTATTATATAATATCTATATATATATATTATATATATATTCTTATATATATATAAATAGGTATATATATATAGGTATATATATATATATATATATATATTTTAGTTACTATATATATATAATATAACATATATATATAATTATTATTATGATATATCATTATTATTAATATTATCATAGTAATATATATTTATCAATTAGTTCAGCTGGCGGCTCTCTTCGTGCTGCATGGTTTGTAGGCCACATCGACCCACGCTTTTTTTTTTCCCATATGCAAGAAATATTTTGTTTTTTAATTATTTGTCAGAAAATTTGTAAAATTTAACCATATATATATATATTATATATATATATATATATAGTATATATATATATATATAGTTATATATTATATATATATTAAACTTATCATTATATTATATATATCCTTATATATATATATATATATAGTATATATATTAATATATAACTATAATATAGTATATAACGCTGTATCAGAGAAGTATAATATAAGGCTATCGATTTCCCCTCGCGGATGTGCAATAATAAAAATGCAACTATCCCTTAACGTAAATCTCATCAGGATATCTGAACGAAATATTTTGACAATGTTTTAAATGATTTAACATTGACTAAATAGGGAAAACTTCGTTGCAGGGCCTGTCTCACTTAATTTGTTCTAACAATAAAGGATATCTAAAATTTAAAAAAGACGTCCTGTTCGATTTATTGAAGTTTATATTTTAAATTGTGAAGCGCAATTTCGATAAGTTTTCAACATAATAATAATCATAGTTATAATAATCATATACTATATATATATATATATATTATAATATATAATATATATATAATATATATATTATTATATATATATATATAATTTATATATTATATCATATATTATTATTAATTTTTTATTTATTTAAAGTTTTTTTATATTTTAAATTTATTTATTTATTTATTTATTGTCTTTATTAATTAATTAAAAATTTATTTTTTAATGTGTTTCCTAAAAATCTTTTTGTTCTTATTAATTATTATTATTATATAATTGATTATTATTAATCTATTATTATTATTATTATTAATTAATTCATTATATTATTATTATTATTATTAAATTATTATTCATTATTATTATTATCCTCTTGTTCCCAAGATTGGGGTGTTAGGTGTTGTAACACACACCGGAAACAGAAAAGTAAGTATAAGAATATCGCGTAAAGTCGAAAAGAAAGACCGCCGCCGTTACCGCCGCCATTTATACCTTTACACCCGCTGCAGAACCCGTCGCAAGTCAGAAAAATCACCCTATGGCTTCAAGGAACTGCGACCGCCTACCCGCTCACACTTGTAGCACTTCGTCAATGTGGGGCTATCTATTCCCTGAACAAATCAGCAATCCAAATGACCTGCCTTACAAAACCCGAAATTCACTCTCCTATTAATGCACCTTTCTTCTCGCCTCTGCCAACTCACATTCCCTTCTCCTCCAGGCATTCCTTGTACTGACTTCATATCCGATTTTCTTCGTCTCGCCAGCCGGTCGATATCCCAACACCTCACCCCTAATACACCCGTTTAAGACAACCGACTATCATCCATCCTTTCCATCTGATGACTCAAACCATCTCAATGTACTCTCCATTTATTCTCTCAATTTACTCCTTCTCTTATTCACAGCCATATGCCATACCCTAATAGCGCATTCATTTGTCTCATTTATCAATCAAATTCGTCCCACACCTAACACACCCTAAAGATTGTCCATCTGGAACACATTGTACCTTAGATCTATTACCTCTTATCCAGACGCAATAGTTTTCACTCATTGTAGCATTAAGCAAGGGAGAATACATACCTTCCATGGCAAGACCCTATATGCGGATCCAACAATTTAGTCCTTTTACATCTACCAAGGATTTATTAGCACGAAGCATACTTCCTATCATTCACGGAACTTTCTTGAGCTGACATACATCTCCATTCATCCGTTCCATTTCTCATGCCAACATTATATCCCTATAATATTTTAACAATTCAGACACTGTTCCAAAGTTGACTCAAACCATCCCAACATAAACCTCGGTCAATGCACCGTGAGGAATGTCTTCAACTCACAACCCATAACCTTGACTACTTATCTATCGTTTTACTTTCAAACACCACTCTCTTTTACAATCAGGCGCCTGACCAAAATCCCGTCTATCAAGCTAATACTCATCAATTTTGTTGTCAGATAAAAGATAGATTTATACTTTCTGCAGGGACATTTAATTGTTGCTCAACGTTATTTGCTTTCCTGAGATAAAATGTAAATGTAAGACCTGTAAAGCCTGTACACTTTCATTGACAATAAAGAACACTTAAAACAAGAACTGAATCTATAATCTTATAGCCTAGAAGAATTTGTTCTATGATCTGCGGAGCAATAGCATTTATATCGATTGTCATTACCAAAAAATCACCTTGGAAGGCCGACTTGTAGTTAAAAGTGTGAACGTATGAAGTTTTATAACCATTCCGATGACAACCGTCCAAAGCAGAGCGCTGTTTTCATTATTTAAAAAGGATTAAAACCCTTTCTTAGAAACACTCGATGAGGCGAAACTTCCGCCTTACGCAATGACTTTTCTGATCGAGAAGACATTTATGGGGCAATACAGATTTTAATAATAAAGTTGATTGATAAATTTTGCTCAATCAAAGATAGAAGAGCTGACTTTCTTTTTAAGATAAACATTTCTACAAGGTAGTTACATAACTTTCTGTTAAAATTATTGTATTAATTTTTTTTTAATTTTCTTCTAGATTATACTGCTTTACGGTCCATCAAGGTCTCTTTTTTGAATACCACGCACTCATCGCCGACACACAACCACAACCACACAACACATCATATACTATAGTATATGTAATATATTATATATATAATATATTATATTATATATATTATATGATTATTATATATATATATTACTATATATATATATATATATATACATATATTATATATGTTAATATATATTATATATATATATATATATAATATATATATATTATATATATATTATATACTTATATATATATATATATATATATATTATTATTGTGTCTGTGTGTGTGTGACAGTGACTGGTGCTTATATAAAGTTTTAGGACGTAGCCGTGCCTGATTATATTATGATATATAGTATATAAATATATATAATATATATATATTATATATATTATATATATATATATATATATATATATATTTATATTATATATATATATATATATATATATAATATATATATATAGTATATTATATATTAACAGTAAAAATCTTAATTGCCATATGAAGTTTAGTATAAATTTACTACTGAAAACGATTAAGACCTTCGGTATTACCCAAGAAAGAAACCCATCGGCATTATAACGGAGTTGTATAAAAAGGGTTGATAGGAGGCGCGTAATAATATGGCACGGGGTTATGACTTCTATTCAGCCGACGCCTAAGGAAGCATTATTTGTTCCATTGAAGACTATTTTGAGTGGAAATATTAACTATTCCCCTTTTCGTTATATTTTGTAACATCTCACATAATATACAGCTTTAAAGAGCTAACATATGTGGTCTTTACTTAACTGTTTACAATGTCTTAACATAGTAACTTTAAACTACATCACTTTATATAGGCGCATATAAGTCTACCTTTTTAACAGCATTAAACTTAACGACTTTATAAAACTTTATTAATACTTCGTTTCAGTTTTCTCGAAAACTACATCGGTTTATTTTAAATTTATTTAACATTTTTAATTAGCTTATCATCAGGTTACCATTAAACTATCATAATTAATAAAAGGCTACATAAAATTTACAAATCACCAATCAACTAAGTCTTAAAGGTTTATAATTAACAAGAATATAACATACTGAAACGTTCAAAAAAACATAAATCTTACTTTACTGAGCTACATAATGTTTAAAGGCTAGACCAAGCCGAATAATACATCTCTAAAAATAATTAAAAAGCTACATAAGCGACAATTAAATCTATAAATTTTTTAAAGAATTCACCATATCTAATCGTTCTTTTCGACCTCTTGTCCTCTGGGCCACGTTTTATCTTCCTTCTCGTTAAACCTGCAATAAACCTTTATGGGCTAACATCGCGCTACATCATTCTAACAATAAATAACGTTTAAACTTAAAGAAAGACTACATCAATCACATTAAGCTAATGGAAAATTTATAATTATATACAATATATATAATATTATAATATATATATATCTATATTATATATATATATTAATATATATACTTATATATAATATAAATATATATTATATATATAATTATATATAATGACTTATATAACTTTAAAAAGCTACACCTATTTACATTAAAACTATATAATTTGAATAAGCTACATCACTCAATATAAATATTTAAACTTCAAAAGGCTATAATCAATCTACTTTAATAATGCTAATATATAAAATGGTAGCTCAAATTTACCAAATTGACCAAAAACTCCGGAGCTAACATAAAAATCCACAGATCACTTTATTCCACATATTTACAACAATCAAAATTTGGAAAAAAGTCAACACTTTGCTCAAACAATAATAAAAATATATATATATAATATATATATATAATATTATATTATATAATATATATATTATATATATATTATAATATAATATTATTTATATATATTATATATTATATTAATATTAATATATATATATATATATATTACTATATATTTATATATATATTAATATATATATATATATAATATATATGTATGTTATAGTATATGATTATATAAATATTATATATATACTATATATATTATAATACTATGATATATATATATATATATATATATAATATATACTAATATATATACGTATATATTATATATAATATATTATCTATATATATAGTATATACTATTATATAATGATATATATATATATATATATATACATATATATATATTATATATATATATATTATATACTATATATATATATAATAATATAAATATATAATATATATTAATATTTAAATGTTTGTGTAATGTATAGAAAGGTCCAAGACAATATTAATTATATAAGATAATAACTCTTTCACCATATGATTAAGGGTTATGTAAATTAAATAATAATAGTTTAGAACATTTATTATTATTTATTGCTAATTAATAATATATATATATTATATATATAATATATATATATATATATATATATTATAGTATATATTATTATATATTATATATATATATATATATATATATATATAATATTATATAATGATGATATACATATATATATAATTAATATATATAAAATATTATATATATATATATATATTAATATATATATATATAGTATATATATATATAATATATAAATATATATATATATATATATATATATATATATATATATATATATATTCTTTTTTTTCTTTTTTTTCTTCTTATTTTTCTTTTTTTTCTTATTTTTACTTCTTATTATGTCTTCCACTCAAACTGAGTTTACTTCTTCTTCTTCATTCTCCATTTCTTCTTCTCTTCTTCTTTTTCCTTATAATAATCACAATTTAAATTATTATTATTTATTCCTTCATTACTATTATGTATTATTTATTATTATGTATTATTATTATTATTATTATTATTATTATTATTATTATTATTATTATTATTATTATTATTTTATTTATTATTATTTATTATTCAGTTAATGTCTTATTATTCTTATGTATCTTAAGTGACTAAGATCATTCTTATTATTCCTTATTTTCTTATATGCGATTTTTCCGTTTTATTAATTTCTATTATATTCTTTATTATTGCTTATTATTCTTATTATTCTTATTATTCTTATTAGTCTTATTATTCTTATTATTCTTGCTCTTCTTGCTCTTCTTGCTCTTCTTGCTCTTCTTATTCTTATTCTTATTCTTATTCTTTTCTTATTCTTATTCTTATTCTTATTCTTATTCTTATTCTTATTACTTATTCTTATATCTTATCTGTATTCTTTATTCTTTATTCTTTATTCTTATTCTTATTGCTTATATTCATTATTATTATTATTATTTTTATTATTATTTTATTATTAGTTATTATTATTATTTATTATTATTAATTCATTATTAATTATTATTATTATTATTATTATTATTATTATTATTATTATTATTATTATTTTTATTATTATTATTATTATTATTATTATTATTATTATTATTATTATTATTATTATTATTCATTATTTATATTATTATATTTTTTACTTTATTATATTAATATTATTATTATTATTATTATTATTATTTATTATTATTATTATTATTATTATTATTATTATTATGAATTACTATTATTATGTCACAGTATCGGCTTCTAATTACGGTTATAATTACAGACTCTTGTCTAATTCTTTGCAATAATAATTGAATATTATTATCGCCAAAGTTCTACTTTTCATTCATTTCAAAAGGTTTATCTTTTAAAGTATTATTATTATCAGTTATATTATTATTGCTATTGTTATTGATTATTATTATCAGTTTTTTAATATATTAATGTTGTTCAATGATTATTATGTTTTAATTTATTATTATAATCTTCATTTTCTATTAGTTTTTATTCATTATTTTGTGTTTTATTATTATATATTTATTATTATTATATATTATTATTATTTATATTATTATTATATATTCATTTTATTATTATTATTAATGCATTATCATTATCAATTATCATTATCATTAGTTATTATTATTATTAATTATATTATCTATTAATTATTATTATTATTATTATTATTCATTATTAATTATTATTATATATTATATTATTATATTATTATATTATTATAAACTACTATTATTATTATTATCTATTATTAATTATTATTATTATTATTATTAGCTAGTAGTAGTAGTAGTAGTAAGTGGTAGAAGTAGTAGTAGTAAGTAAGATAATAGTAGTAGTAGTAGTATTTGTAAGTAAGTGTTAGTAGTGGTAGAAGACACGTCAAGTAGGTTTAGTATTTTGTTATACAGCTATATTATTATTATTATTATTATTATTATTATTATTATTATTATTATTATTATTATTATTATTATTATTATTATTATTATTATTATTATTATTATTATTTTATTATTATGAGCGACATTGTCAACATAATCTACAAGCAAACATTTCTTCAGCCGTTTTTTAACCTTTTCACATTATGTTTTAGTTTTTATTATTATTATTATTATTATTATTATTATTAATCTATTATTATTATTATTATTCATTATTATTATAATCCTAGTTCATTTATTATTATTATTATTATTTGTTATTTAATTATATTACTACTACGTACTAGCTACGTAACACTCTACTACTACTATAGCTCTACTACTACTACTACTACTACTACTACTTACATACAATTATTATTATTATAATTATTATTATTATATTATTAAATTATTTATTATTAATTATTATTATTATATTATTATGTATTATTATTATATTATTATATATTATCTATTAATTATTATACTATTATTATTATTATTATTTATTATTATTATTTATATATTACATACTACTAATACTACTATTATTTGTTAATTTGAATCAATTTTAGTACGGATGTTTAAAAAAATTTCACATCCATTTAGAATGGCATCTCAGCGGCACTTAGGAATGCCACTAAGGTCAGTTTATTGGATACCTAATTTCTTTTTCTTTTTTCCGTGACTTTGAAATATTTATGAAATATATATACAGTCATACTAGACTTGTGCGAATCTTAACTAAGGAATAGTTACTTTTTTGTAATTATAATATATATAATATATATATAATATATAGTAGATATAATATATATATATATATATATAATATATAATATATATAATATAGCTATATAGTACTATATATAGTATATATATATATGATATATAAATATATATAAATTTCATAAACCCCCCCCCCTATATAGTATATATATATATTAATATATATACTATACTTATATATATATATAGTATATTATAGTATATATATATATATATATATAACTATACTTCATATATAATATATATATATATATTATATATATCTATATGATATATATATGATATATTATATAATATATATACTATTATAATATATATATAATAGTATATATATATATTTTACTATATATATAGTATAAATATATATATATATAATATATATACTATATATATATATATATATATATATATATATATATATAATATATATATATATATAATATATATTTATATATTGTATATATATATATATATATATTATATATATATGAAAGATGTATATATATATATATATAGTATTATATATTAGTTTCAAGGTTAATATGGTTGAAAAGGAAGTTAATAAAAGAAGTGAGTAATCTAGAACTCATTTACTTCGATTCTTGTCGGTTTCGTGTCTGTCTGTCTGTCAATTTCAACCTTTCCTTTCCTTCCTTCTACAAAGTGTTCTCATTAACCTTGTTCTGAAAATAGGGGGCGAACCCCCACTCGACTATTTTATTATCGTCCATGTAACTTCTATTCTTCACAAATTCTTCGAATTTTTTCTTAATATGATGTGGAACCATCTTCAGTCTTTTAATCTTATATCTCGGATCGCCAATATGGGCTTCGTAAGTAGCGCTCTATAAGTGATCTTCTTGATCTAATGGTAATCTTCTTGTTCTAATGGTGATCTACTTGCACAAATGTTTGCCTGTTGCCGCCCACAATGGAAATGGTAATCTTCTTGTTCTAATGGTGATCTTCTTGCTCTAATGGTAATCTTCTTGTTCTAATGGTGATCTTCTTGCTCTAATGGTAATCTTCTTGTTCTAATGGCGATTTTCTTGCTCTAATGGTGATCTTCTTGTTCTAATGGTGATCTTCTTGCTCTAATGGTAATCTTCTTGTTCTAATGGTGATCTTCTTGCACTAATGGTGATCTTCCTTCCTCTCTTTCTAACTCCTGGTTCTCTTATCTTCGACTTTTCTGGGAATCTTTGGTTTGGAAGCCGTGCTTATCTAAAACGTTCAACAGAGTTCAGGCGAAAGCTTTAATTTATAAATTTTAGTTATTTTGGTTGTTGGAGAGTTCTCTTTGAATTCCGTTCCGACTCTCTCATAGGGGTTGTTATGAATGGCCACGGATAATCCTTAAAATTTATCGATGATGTTGTTCCTCAAGGTTTTTGCTTTATCTGTTCCTTTCCTTCCCTTTATCACTTATCTACAACTTTGCTAATGACTTCCGCCCTACTTTTATTTAGAGTTGTACTCAATATCATATATAAAAACTAAGACTATAAGGATTTTATGGAGCAACTAAACTCGGATATTTCTGTCATTTCTAAGTGGGACAGAAAAATGTTTTTGCTTTCAATACCTCAAGAACTGAAACCTTTCATCTAAATACTTAACATAACCTTGGCTACAAGGAATATATCTTCGAAAAACATTTCTCAAATTATCAACTATTCTTAATATTTATGTCGGTCTCGTCTCTTCAACAAAACAGGCTTTCATGAGGTTAAATGGACTGAGGCTCATTCAATCTTTATTAAAACCAATTCAGCTTCATGTTGTTGGTGGTGGTCATTGTTGGTCATTGCAAGCTTTTATATCTGCACTAATTTCATTCATGTAACATCTTTCGAAAAGTAAGAGGAAGTACAGCGTCTTGGACTCCTTCCTCACTGACTTTTCAATCTTTTATAATCATCAAACTACTGCATCACTCTATATTTATGCTAATGATATTACAACTGACATTACTCATCTAACCTCCCTAATACAAATATTATCTCTTTTGAAGAGATCTAGTGTGACGTCACTCACACAGTTTCACCCTATCCATGTCCAACTGTGACAAAATAATTATAAACCTGCAAACTCTTTATTTCATATAGTGCCAAGTCTTCTTGTAAAATCTGGAACAGGTTTCCTTCTTCCTTCGGCATTCCAAGAACTCAGTATTAAACTGAAGGATGTCATTGTCACTTT
>JABUQX010032417.1:50000-56180 GCA_015478945.1 Trachelipus rathkii
GATGTGAGGCAGCCTGTTATTATTCTGAGAGCTTTGTTTTGTTTTAAACGCTCTAAAGTTTTTGGATGTTGGTCTGAGTTATTACAGGTCCCCATGCGAGTGAGGCATAGTTCAAGATGGGACGAAGGTATTACCTATATATATATATATATATATATATATATAGTTATATATATATATATATATATATATATATATATATATATATATATATAACGAATATATATATATATATATATATATATATATATAACAGTAGTGACAGGACCCCTATTCTTGAGGCCAAATTTTCAAATGATTAAAATAACCAGAACAAATCTAAAAATTTAATTATCTTACCGACTAGTTTCGGGTGAATTCACATCTACCCATTATCAAGATTTAGATTTATAATAAAAAATAATTTATTTGGTGTTTAAATTTTTACTCTTTTGAAATTCTAAAGAATGGATTCCCAGGTTTTATCATTGACAACATATTTAGGAAACAACTTTCGTTAAAATTTCAGCAAATATCCTGCACTAAATTAACTGTACCTAAAGAAATTCTGTATATGAAATTACCTTTTATGGGGAGAGTGAGTTGTGAAATTGAACGCAGAATTAAAGGAATATTAAAATCAAATTATCCCCAGTTCAACTTCAGATTAGCTTTTTCAAATGAAAATAAAATTGGAAAATTCTTCAAAGTTAAAGATAAACTTCCTTTACCTTTATGTTCATCAGTGATATACAAATACAAGTGCGGTGACTGTGATGCCACCTACATAGGAAAGACTACTCGTAGTCTTTCTATTCGCATTGCTGAACATAAAGGTATCTCCTATAGAACTTTGGAACATTTGCACCATCCCCCATATTCTGCGATCAATTCTCATTCTCTTCAGAAAAATCATCCTATACAGGATTCAAAGTTCAATAGTTTGGACTTTGAAAGAGAACCTGACCTCCATTCTTTAGGATCCTTCATTTATTTATATATAATTTTTATGTAACTTTTTTTAAAGTATTATTTATTTAAAATTTTGCTATATTATTTATCATAATCTAAGCCTTGATAATGGGTAGATGTAATTCACCCGAAACTAGTCCGTAATGTAATAAAATATTAAGGTTTGTTTTGGTTATTTTAGCCATTAATTATATATATATATATATATATAACCTATATTCTATATATATATATATATAATAATTATATATATATATATAATATATATACTATATATATACATAATAATAATATAATAATAATAATAATAATAATAATAATAATAATAATAATAATAATAATAAAATGTGGATTGAGTCAGTAAAGGAATGCCTGAAGGAGAGGAATTTGAGTTTGGCAGAGGTGAGAAGAAGGTGCATAAAAAGATATATTGTTGTGAGGGGTATGGTTTGTGCTTTGCCCAGCTCTGATGAACCCCACATCTGACGAGATACCAAAGTAAGGTCGCGTCGCAGTCTCTTAAAGCCTCAGGGTGGATTTTTCTGAATTGCAACGCTTTCTCACTGGGGTATAAAGGGGACGGTAAGTGGGGGAGGGGCTTTCTTTTCAACTTGCCTCATGTTCTTCTACTATTTTTCTGTTCCGGTGCATGCTACATACCTCACTCCCAATCTGGGGATAGGAAGAGGATATATATAATATATATAAAATATATAATATTATATATATATATATATATATATATATATTATATATATATATATATATTTTATATATATATATATATATATAATATATAATATTATATATACCTATATATATATATATAAATATAATATATATATATATTATATATATATCCCAGACAGCATTTTTAATTTGTTTCAAATGTGAAACAAGTTTGCAACGTCAAACTTGCAAGCTTGCTATAAGCTTGCCAAGGATTTCCGCAAGTGTGATTTATATTATGTATCAAACATGCTAGTTTACACCTATCAGACTTGCAGCAAGTTTTTTTTGCAAACTTACAACAAGGTTGCACATGCTTGCACAAGTTTAAAAAAACTTTGAAATTTTTTTTTTTTTTTTTTTTTTTTTTTTTTTTTTAATTTTTTTAAAAAAAAAAAAAAAAAAAATTTTCTCGATTTATTTATTTTACGTAAATATTATTTATGACATTAATTAATAAACTACATTTTAATTAATTGATGACGTTGTTATTGTGACGTCTGACTAATTCCCGAATCTACTCTATCGAGGTAGTATTGAACTCGGGCCACTTGCATGCTAGTTCAGCGTTTTACAACTGAGCTAAAACCAAAACGTATGTTAAGATTGCATTATAATATTATTTATATTTGACATCGTAAATATTTGCGTTTATTTTTTTACAAATTTAATTTATTATTATATACAAAAAATTATTTAATATTATATTATATTATATATATATATATATATATATATATATATATATATATATATATATATATATATATATATTATATATATTATATATATATATATATATATTATATATATAATATTATATATATATATATATATATAATATATATATATATATAGTATTATATATATATATATATATAATATATATAATAAATTTAAAAAATATGTATTAATTTCGGTAATTTAAATAATTAATATTTAATATTGAATTTTTATTATCATAAAGATGTTAATATATATATACTAATATAATATATATATATATATATTATATATATATATATATATATATATATTATATATATATATATAATATATATACTATATATATATATATATATTATATATAATATATATATATATATATATAAATATATTATATATATATATATTATTATATATATATATATTCTATATATAAAATCTAAATGCATATAAATAATTTCAGATACATGGATAATATATATATATATATATATATATATATATATATATATATATATATATATTGTAATAATATATAAATTTATATGTGTATGTGTGTGTTTGTGTGTATATATGTGAGGGTACGTATGTGTCAAGCTTGCTGCAAGTTTGCTGCAAGTATTTTTTAGCAAGTTTGCCCATGCAAATTTAAATCAAAGTTTTCAAAATTGAAGTAAATATTAAAGCTTGCTGCAAGTTTGCTACAAGTTTTTTTTCGCAAGTTTGCCCAGGCAATTTAAAATCAAAGCTAATCAAACTTGATTCAAGTGTACTGCTTTTTATAGGATATATATATTATATATATATATATATATACTATATATATACATATATTATATATATTTATATATATTATATATATATTATATATATATATATAGTTCCCACAATATAATTGTTTAAAGAAAAGTGTTTTGAGTAGAGTTAACAATAAAAAATATTTTTTTTATAAACGCCAGTATTCAAAGAAAATGGTGTTTGAGATGCACCAAGGTCATCTCAGAACTCTCTGAAATACGTTAAAATATATTGCAAATTTTGTAACACTTTGAATTAAATTTGTATTTATAATTGATCTTAAATGTAACATTTATTTATAGTATATGATTATATAGCATTTATTTTATTATATAATATTTATTTTTATATAAAATTATTAGTTAAATTTATATTATGATTTAAATAAATAATATTGTACCCTGCATAAAATAAGTGAGCTAACCTTTTTCTCTGCTAGAAAACCATATTAAAGAATCCCGAATAGCAAGGAAAACATTTTATTATGGATTTATGTAAGAGTGAAAAAACGTTAATTATAACGTTTTAAAATATGTTTTTTCATTGTTTTATCATTATAATGTATTACTGAATGATATAATTTTTATTATTTTAGCATTTTTGTATCATATTTTATAAAAATTATTGTTTATATTGTATTTAACTTTAAGTCTAGGACCCATGTTATAAAATGCATTTTTTTTTTTTTTTTTTTTTTTTTTTTTTTTTTTTTGCTTTGAGTGCGTCTTTCAAATAGAAATTAATATTTCGAGTGTGAACTTAGTTGCATGTCAGCAAGAGAGTTAAGTATAATATAAAATTTGGTATTTCGAGTATGTAAGAAATTGAATTTGGTCGCATGTCAGCGAATAAAATATATATATATATATATATATATATATATATAAAGAATATATATATATATATATATATATATATATATATATATATATATATATATATATATATATATATATATATATATATATATATATATATATATATATATATATATATATATATATATATATATATATATATATATATATTAAAGACGATATTTAAATAAAAAAATTGAAATCAAGACCAACACTGAGTTTTATTCTCCCCTACCAATATAGAGATAGCTAAAAAAAGGGGTTCCTTAGCCTCGAACTACCAATCAAAGCGTCTCATATAGCCTCTTGTTGGTGAAGAAGGCGGCTTCAAAAGAGAAAGGTGTATACCCGAGTACCTGTAGATACTAAGGTTCCTCAACGTATAAATGAAGTCTAATACTGGGAGCTATCAAAAGAACACCGTCAACTAATACATGTGAAGTGGAGGAACAAGCAGAAGAGATAACTACAAGCCCTCTCTACAACTACAAGATCTGTTAGTCGGGGTAGAAGAAGAAGAAGAACTCTCTCTCTCTGGACTACTAAGAGGTCCTCTCTCTTCGCTTACAAAGATGCTTATTCTCTCTCTCTCTCTCTCTCTCTCTCTCTCTCTCTCTCTCTCTCTCTCTCTCTCTCTCTCTCTCTCTCTCTCTCTCTCTCTCTCTCTCTCTCTCTCTCTCTCTCTCTCTCTCTCTCTCTCTCTCTCTCTCTCTACAAAGAGGCCGAGCCACTCGTGCCTACAAAGTGGCAGACCACCACCACCAGCCACCACAGAAGTGGCCTCTTCCCCGGGAATATATATATATATATATATATATATATATATATATATAGATACATATATATATATATATATATATATATATATATATATATATATATATATATATATATATATATATATATATATATATATATATACTGCAATAGACCGCAGCTTAAATTTGTATAGTAAATAAAGAACTATTGTGGGAAGGTAAAGAAAATTGCCCCCTCTGGGGTTGAACCAACGCATGTTGCGACTGAGACCGACATACTCGGACGCTCTACTGACTGAGCCATCCTCTAACCCAAAAAAGTTTGATTCAAATTCAAGAACAGCTTTCAAACGACCGAGCCCCCTTCAAGGCGATATCAACAGGTTTTAACCCTGTCCTTCCCTCGTTCTGTAAGATTTAATAAATGTAAATACTGCAATAGACCTCAGCTTAAATTTGTATAGTAAATAAAGAACTATTGTGAGAAGGTAAAGAAAATTGCCTCCTCTGGGGTCGAAACAACGCATGTTGTGACTGAGACCGACATACTCAGACGCTCTACCGACTGAGCCATCCTCTAACCCAAAAAAGTTAGATTCAAGAACAGCTTTCAAACGACCGAGCCCCATTCAAGGCGATATCAACAAGTTCACCCTGTCCTTCCCTCGTTCTGTGTTTAGATAAATACCGCAATAGACCGCAGCTTGTTTCAGATAGACAGTAACTGTTGCGAGAAGGTAGCAAAATTGCCTCCTTCTGGGGTCGAACCAACGCATTTTGCGACTGAGACTGACATACTCAGACGCTCTACCGACTGAGCCATCCTCTAACCCAAAAAAGTTTGATTCAAGAACAGCTTTCAAACGACCGAGACCCCTTCAAGGCGATATCAATAGGTTTTCACCCTGTCCTTCCCTCGTTCTGTAAGATTTAATAGATGTTAATACTGCAATAGACTGCAGCTTAAATTTGAATAGTAAATACAAATTTAATTGGTTCGACCCCAGAGGAGGCAATTTCTTTACCTTCCCACAATAGTTCTTTGTTTACTATACAAATTTAAGCTGCGGTCTATTGCAGTATTTACATCTATTTAATCTTACAGAACGAGGGAAGGACAGGGTGAAAACCTGTTGATATCGCCTTGAAGGGGGCTCGGTCGTTTGAAAGCTGTTCTTGAATTTAACTTTTTTGGGTTAGAGGATGGCTCAGTAATTAGAGCGTCTGAGTATGTCGGTAGAGCGTCTGAGTATGTCGGTCTCAGTCGCAGCATGCGTTGGTTCGACCCCAGAGGAGGCAATTTTCTTTACCTTCCCACAATAGTTCTTTATTTACTATATATATATATATGAAGTCCTTAT
>JABUQX010032418.1:2500-7500 GCA_015478945.1 Trachelipus rathkii
AGTTTCAATGCTAGCTGTAACTGAGGATTCGGCCAAAGAAGTGAAGGCGCCAGAGTTGGTTCCAAAAAGTGTAAAAAAAGAGACAGAAGAAAATCAAGAAACAATAACTGAGAAAATAGAGGAAAAGGTAACTTCTTTACCTTCCCAAGTGGCTGTTCGACCTAAACCAAAGAAGGTAGCACAAGCAGAAGCCGAGTTGTCGGGCTCCTTTGAAAGATCGATAGAAGTGCCACCAAGAGACGAACAATATGGATGTAGAATAACGATCGCTTTTGAGGAGAATAAAAAAGGAATCGACGTCACAGCTATTTTAGATACTGCCGCGCCTGTTTCTATGATCACTAGGGACGCATTCGAAGCCTTAAAAGAAAAGGAGAAGGTAGAGGTTTTGTGTGAACCGTCACCATTTAGATTAAAGGGTTTAAATGGGCTGCAACCGAGACAATATCGACAGGTAGGAATTTGCTTCAATTTATCAGGAAAAATCCAACGCACAAAATTTCTATTGCATGAATTAATTCAAGAAAAATGGCAGATATTATTAGGAACTAATATAATTAGTAATGAATGTGCTAGTCTGAACCTCTTTAAGCGTCAAATGACCGTCTGTAGCGAGGGAAAAATCGTACAAATTCCGCTTTTCATCATCCAAGAACCACCTCGGAGGGAAGAGCCTGGCCAGATACAGGTAATGAGGACCTTTGATCTACAGTCCCCAAGGAACGAAGCTTCCGACTCCACAGCCTGCACCTTAAAAAGAAGGTTTGACCCCCCAAAACCTCTCGCTCCGCTGGTATTTAGAAGGAGGAAGCGAACGGAGAGAGAGAGGGAGCGGGAGGAAGAAGAAATTTAAATGCATTAATAGGAAGAGAGGAAAGAGGGGTAAGACACAGAGTGGGTATGTATATATTTGTGTATATATATATATATATATATATATGTATATATATACAGGCAACCCAAAATACCTTAGATCAAGAAGATTGATATTGCTAATTATTCGGTGCGTGTCTTTAAGTTTAAACAAACCCCATCCTTTTTAAAAGAGAAAATATCGGATTCGTTCCGTCCCAAATTTTTGTATATATATCTATATATATATATTATATATATATATATATATATATATTATATATATATATATATATATATATATATATATATAATATATATATATATATATATATATATTATATATATATATATATATATATAATATATATGCGTCTCTGTAGATATGTTTGTGTATATCCATGTACACCTATCTGCATGTATAGGTGTATTTGCATGTTTAGGTATACATAAGTAGTAGAAGTAATGATTAAGCTAAGGTGACTGGGTTTTTAAAACTGTAAAGTTTCTCATATTGTTTTTCTTTTTTATATATAAAGAGAGAAATTAATTAATTAAATTAAAACCCCATGCCACCAAAAAATAGCAGTAAAATTCATTAAATTTTAAAGAGAAGTAGGTCCCCTAGTTTTCTTTATATATTTATTTGTAAATTTTTAAAATAAAAAGATCCATTTTCATAAATTCAAGAAAAGTAAAAAAAAATTGACCGATATAAAAATTAAAAAGTTAAAAAACAGCACCTGTATAATAGATATATATATATATATATATATATATATATATATATATTATATACATATATATATATATATATATTATATATGTATATATATATATATATATATAATATTATATACAAATTAAAAAATATATATAAAAAAATAAATATATATATATATATATATATATATATATATATATATATATATATATATATATATATATATATATATATATATATATATATATATATATATATATATGTATGTGTGTGTGGGTATATGCATGCGAATATACTTAAACACAGAACTGTAACAGCGCTTTTACATATAGGGATGCTTTTAGTTTTGATCTAATTTTTAAACTTGGTTTGATTTATCTAAAAATTTTTGAGAAGTCCAGAAGAGAGTGAAAACGGGTTTGAATAGATAAGCACATTTTTCCAACGATAAAATAATAAAAGGTCCAGCATAAACAGTTCGAGTTTCTGTAGTTATGTAGTTAACCCCAGAGGTAGAGAGACCTCTAGAAGGGGCCCTGAAGTCTTCATGATAGTCGTAATCCCATCTGCCATGGTGCACTATAAGTCTTCGAGGAAGCATGTCGGTATAAGCCGAGGAGAAGCCTCGTTTATCCCCATCCGCAGATCTGGATACACTATATGTTGCATGTCGTTGAATATATTTACTGTTTTGCTAATAATCTTTTATCTATTTTAGAAAGAGGAAAGACAGTTTGGTCCTCCAGACAGATATCTGACAAAAAATATGAAGGTCACGTCGATCAGATAGGTCAAGAGAGAGGAAAATTAGTAAGATTCACACTGACTCGGAAAATTTTATGGATAATCCAAGTTTGTTGTTTCTTTTTATATAACATTTATTTTCTTATATATATATATATATATATATATATATATATATATATATATATATATATATATATATATATATATATATATATATATATATATTATATATATATATATATATTTTTTTATATATAAAATTGCAAACGAATTTCTATGTGGCTTTATATCATTAGCATATGTCATTTTGCGGAAAATGACATTTATTTCGGTCAAACAGCACTTTTTCTTTAATTTATGGATAGTAACAGATTAAAATCTTAAGTAGTTAGCAACATTTTCATTTTAATTTTCTTAATTTTTATTAAAAAATCGAACTGATTAATTTCTCAATTCTGTTGGAAAGCCATGTTTAGTATAGCTAGCTCTTCTAAAAAGATGGCAACAGGATGTGGACTCCGAAAGCCCGTCTTATAGAGAAGGAGGTATAGGTAAATTTGAAGAAGTCAGAAAGAGAGAAATTTTAGAATAAAAAAATAGAAATTTAAAATTGAAAAAAGAAGGTTTGCACACTAGTTACTTTTCGCTTTTTTAAAAAATTAATAGGGTAATACACAGATTCAGTAAGCTTTTGCCTCAGTCAATCTTCAAGTGGAAAAAGTGAGTCGGTAAAGGAGGCTACGGGAAAGACAGAAGTACCTCTTCAGTAGGGAGCCAGAGAAGTGGGAAAATGTCCAAGTAACCCTCAAACGAATAAATCCGATTGACAGAGAGAGACTGTGTTAAGTTCACTCACCAAAGCATAATTGCTCACCCCTTTTGAGAAGGTATTAAAATAGTTTTTTAGTCGTGAGACCGCTAGAGTGTCTTAACATGTAGGAGAGAGGTAAAGATTGTCACGAAGTAAGAGAGCACTAAGAAAACACCTTTGGAGTCTGACGAATACCCTAATATAACAACTTATGTGAATATATATATATATATATATATATATATATATATATATATATATATATATATATATATATATATATATATATATATATATATATATATATATATATATATATATATATATATATGTATGTATATCTGTCGGTATGAGCGAAAATTTGGATATATAAGGATTCTTTTTATGCTATTTTAACATGTATTTTTGTGTATAAAGCACCCACCTAGTTTGGATTAAGGATGAAAGACAATTTTGAAATTGTTTTCATTGACTAATTGCTAAGCTTTGCTTGCCTCATCATGAATTTTTCCTTATCTATAATATTACCAAAATTAGGCAAATGTTTCGAAAGTTCTGACTGGCAGATGTATCCGGGGTAGACATCGAAATTCACATTTAGGTCCTCTTGAGATAGCCGACAAACCTTATGAGAGTGTTAATGGCATTTTTTCTTCAATGATTTCCTTGTACACATAAGACCTTTTGAGCAGGTGACTACACAGACTCAAATAAGGATTTGGTAGGCTATAGCTAATCTCAGTTGGCCCGGCAGTGGTGAACGACAGCCGAAAGAAAGATCACAGAACTGAAAGGCACCGCCTAATGACTGTAATTACGAAAGAAAGAATCTCATGGATTTGGTGTACCAATTGCTTTATATTTAGTTGCTTTTATAGTCTGGATTAGGTAATATATTGCACGTTGATTAGGTTCTTTAGGTCCTGTAAACACTTTTTCTCTAGTATATAAATCTTATTTGCGTTTTGCTCTCATTTCAAAGCCACTCTGACAGTCGTATGAGAGACAACGAAAGCAATGGAGATCGGGAAAAAGGGGTGTGGAATACCCTTCCGGACGAGTACCACTCCATAGGGACAAAACTGCCAAAGAAAGATACCAAACGACGAGAAGAGGCAGCCCACAGCGTCCTATTGAAACTGTTTAGCGGATTAGAGAAATATTTTGCAATCTATCAGGCTTATATTTCTCTTAGCATGTTCTAGTTTGGATTACGAATATTAGCTGTAAGTTGATTGATTAAATGTAATGTTTAGAGGCTCTAGTCACATTCCCTCCCCAGGAAACTTCAGCGGGAATTAAGATATCAAAATGATACTCCTGCCCCGTGGTGCCAGAAGGGAGAAAGTGTGCTAATCAGTCTTAGCTTTAAGTTGATCATAGGTGAGAAAGTGTCAAACATTCCTTCCCAAAAGATATTTCTTTCTCTCGGCAGGAATTAAGATGTCGGAATGATACTCCTACGGTGAGAATTAGAGTATAATTAGGGAAAATACATGACCTACTCATCAGTTTATTGCTGTATTTTGCTTTATTTCTTAGCATTTCGTGGTTATTTTTCAACCAACGATTAGTTCTTTTTAATTTTGTCACGCATTTTGATCAAAAGTTTCGAGAAGTTGGAGAGATATTCTGCTAGTGTAGCGATGGAAGGAGAATAAAGTTGAAGAAGTATTCAGGAGATACAGAAACAGGATCAGAATCAGAGCGACTAGAAAGATAATCGTATTGGGTTGGAGAATAGTTCAGTAAATAATCTAACATATAGTTTTGTGCATGTAGTTTGTTCTTATTTTGTTTTAAGTATGATTTTAAGGATGTACTTTCGACAATCGATGATGTTAGAGAGCTTAACAGTTGGGTTGG
>JABUQX010032418.1:12500-40021 GCA_015478945.1 Trachelipus rathkii
AGTAAATCTAAAAATTGAGTTTTTACGAATTTTCAGCATTTAAAAAAATAATGTTTCATTGAAGTGCACAAATTTCAAAAAATCAGAAAAGGTGCAGAAAATTGATGTCAACTAAGATTTTAAGTGTATCTTAAATTGCACATTTAAGTGTATAATATCGAAGCTGAGTATGCTTGTTATCGAAATAATTTCTGATGGTGAGTTGCTAACAAATAAACCAGGTGCTTTTGAGTCTCAAAATATTTGGGTGTTAACTTGCTAAATGTGTTAAACATATTAACCTTAGATTTACTACACAAATATAGAACTCTAAAAGTAACAAGGTTCCTAATATTCAACATTTATGATGATATAGTTGGTAAAGGTCTTAAAAATTGAAAGATCTTTCTTGCCACTTTCCAATTCAGTTTGCAGATTAATTACCATGGCATCCATTTCTATATAACAATGATAATTTCAGCGCATTTGAAAAAAAAAAAGTGTTATCATTGAGAAATCGCTCACACTCTCAATAAAGATCAACAAATGCAGAATTTATAATCTTATGTCTTACTTCTGTATACTATATAATTACTGATGTTCATCACAAACCACAATCTCTACATAGAAAATTTTCATAGTTTTATTCTTTATATAACAATAGACATACATTAGCACATGCACTATTGAGTCTATATGCTGCACAAACATTTGGTTGTATAATTACACTAAAAAATTATATCTAAACTACATTTAAATAAACCATTATTTTTTTAAAGCAATATATTCCCACAATGATTCATACAAGTATTATGTATAAGTCCACTTATTTACATGTAAATTTTGTCCTTAAAACACAACAAATTATGTAAATATTATTGTACGCGTAAACATCTTTTATAAATGATTCAACTACTCTAAGGAACTCTCCTTACTAGCGCAACTATTCTAGCACTTGAAAAACATAACTCTCAGTTCTGATCGAAATCGCACAAACTTTTCCAAAACACCTGAATAAGGTCAAATTGCACTAATGACGATAATCCTTACTATTGTCATTACAATGTAGTACGTTTTTTCAAATGAAACACACAAAATATCATCAATCATAATCTGTCTGTTACTAATAGAAAAATGATCACACTCACACTCTCATTTTCTTATCTTAAGCGCAGCCCTACTCAAATCCTTCCAGTTTAATTAAAAATTAACTTTCTAAAATACACGACTTACATTCCATATAAACTAATTCACATTTACAAAATTAAGCCTGAGAAAACAGCTAATAAAAAGTCACCCATGCTCTATTCCGTGAGACTCACATCAAGTTATGACATATCTTAAAATTTCCATTCATTTAAAGAGTCTCTAATCTCTAAACACATTCTTAGTTTAACTATATCATTAAGCCACCAGCAACAGAGTGTTCTCCACGCTATTATTAATACCTATTCAAAAAATTACATGCATGTCTTCATAAAGTACATGAATATCACTCCATATCTTTTCTGGTCAAATCACTCACAGAATTATAAGTAGCTATCATATTATCTATATCAACTTCTTATTTATATACGTACTGTGTCTCTTCTATATAATCAAACCGAGCTTATATCTCACTCACACAAATTCTACTCTCAAGAAACTTCACTCTTTTCAGTCAAAATATTACTAAGTACTCAATATATATTTTCACTTATCAAAACATACAATAATATAGTGATTTGGCTCGCGAATAAAACTCCTGTTACGTAAATTCTAACATTAATACCACTAGTACTCTAACTATATATTAGTAACAATCACAACTAGTCGCTTCTTATCTGCTTAATACAAATACATTTCTGCACCCATAATAGTCATCTAGATTATACAACTTCATTGTCTCAGAGATCAATCACATTTAAATATCTATAACCATAATTTTCTGTATTAAATTATCTTCTAATTTGAAATGTATTGATATTGTGTAGTTTTGATAAATCTGGACCATGAATAAAAGTTGAAGGTGTAAACTAACACACTCACGGTTATTGAAATAGATACAGAGTTATTAGTACGATTTGAAAGAAGAAACACAAAGTGATTGTACGTTTTCATAGTAAATGGTATGGGTAATAGGAAACTGTATTATATCACAAAATTAAGGCACAGAAAAAATCGAGTTATTATATGTTAGTTATATTAGTAGTGATATAAGTATATGCGTTGTGATCTTAAAATTATTGAGAGCTTTGTATATAATATTTAGTCTAAGTTATGAACTTTGATCATTAAATGTTGAAGAAAAAGAAATATTTTGTATTTAGATTATATATGTGCTAGAGGGCTCTCGTAGAATTAAATATATCAGTTGATGAATATGGAGAGCGATGAAGAAAGCATGTTATAAAATACATAGAATTTATTTTCAAGAACTATATATTATCAATATAAGTATAATATGTAAGCAGATTAGTATGGCCTGCTTTCTTTCGGTGTTAAAATTTTACACTATTGATAGCTTAATATAGTATATGACACTCTGAATAGAGAATAGAAATAGCACTGACTTTGCTTTATAAGCCCGTTAAAGTGAATTGGCAGCGGAACTATGATATGTTTATGGAGAACTTTATATTTTTGATAGTGATAAGAATTCGTATTAAATATTAGAGTATTTATATAGCACGTGCATGATATGTATTATACACGTGCATGTAGGTGGACAATCTAACATATTATGATTACAAGAGTGATTGTACTCTCTAGAATTCTAGAGAACAGGTTTGCCGTAGAATGCTTCAGAAGAGAGCTTAAGAAAGTTTGGTGTAGTATATAATGTGTGGTAGTAAGGAGAGTACATATGAAATATGTAGAGAGATAAATAAGTAGTGTCCTTAATTATGGACTCGTTATATATATATTTTTAGATTGATAAATAGATAAATATCACACAGTCAATATGGTATGCAGCTTCTTTATGGTTATTGATCACATTCCAATAAAATATTGATTTTATGTATATCGTGTGTTAAAAGATTTCATCATGTAAACTAAATTTATGTGAGAAATAATAGTTTGTCAGTAACTATATGTCTTCTAAAGTGAGAAATATAAACGCTAGTATTTATCTGTAAATACTCAGACTGTTCGAGAACTAAGATAATGATATAAGTAACAAGATTTGTGAAATCATTATGTGTAAAGTATTTTCATATTTAAAACGATATGACATTTTTTTTTAAGTAATCACTCTCTCGGATTAGTCTAAAGTGGATTGAAAGATAAGTAGGAAATGTGGTATTGAGTTAATTAGATCTTATTTTATCTCCACAAAACTGAGTTTCTTACCTTGACACTTTTAATTGACCTCTTTTACGGCCAACCTATTAAAATTTCTTGAGCGATATTTGAAAATTAATAAATTCCCTTTTTTTGAGCCCCAAATTTTTATTCATCTTACTGAGTGACATATGTCTCTATGTCCTTTCGAAACTAATTGTTGCACATAAATTACTCGTATATTATTATGTCTCCAATAGTTTATACGGTTGTCTTATTAATTGTGATTCAGCTTTTTTTTTAACTGGAAATTTCATTATTGTTTTTATTTTTTACTCACCTTTTTTTGGCTAGACCTTTTTTCGACTACAAGCCTCCATAGTCTATTTATGCATCTATTTTGTGGGACCCAAAAACTCTTGTATTTTTTTTCACCACAAAGAGTAATATTTGGCTAAATCATATTTTATAGCGATATCCCTATCTATATTATTACGGAAGCCCTTATATTCTGTAAAGTAACTTTCACATACACCATAAATTTTGTGAAGAACTCCCTAATATTTTTGAAGGAATTAAACTTCTTCTCAACATAAAAATTTCGTTTCAAGCATGTGAAATGCATACTCTTTAGATTAATATCTATTAAATTTAGAATTTTCACCACCTGTGATAATTTTTACGTTATATCCAGCATTTTTAGGATAATATATTAGTGACTAATGATACCCTTCGAAGTGTCAATTAGAGAGATGTTGCCAAATTATCCAAGAATCGCAGCAAGATCAGAATTTTTTAATTGATTTAGGTGTACCTTAAATTTGTAACGTACTTCCCCCCCGTATTTATATGAAACATGTCCCCACAATATATTGAGTTTTTTTTTTTTTCGTTATACCAGAATGGGACATCTAATTTCTTATTTGACGTATTGGTGAAAACCTTTTTAATACAGAATACTTATAATAAGTTTTTGAATCTATCACATTTTGGGCCTAGCTAACGCTAATATTTCTCGCTTTCTATCTTATATAGTTTTTGATCCAATCATTTACCGAATTAGTAACTCTTTAGAAAGTCACACACTCACCATTTCTTGTGTCATCTCCCCACAATTCAAACATATTTTGAAGACGGTATTAGCTTCACTAATTCTACCAAGGTTGTTATGGATTGAGAAATGATAGTCGAGTTCTCCAGTCACATTTTCAGAAATAGAGGAATACGAGTGGCATTGGTGAACATTTTTCGCCATTCGAAACAATAATTTCAGAAAGCTGAAAATGAATTTATTATATTTTTAGATGGTGAGAGTTTGTCTTCCACTTTAAGAGTGGACGGTATTTTTTTAGACTTGACAAATTTCGGAAAAATTTATTTTCCTATTTTACAACCCTTTATACCAAAGTATTTCCATTGAGTCATTATAGTTTTAAATTAGCCCGACTTATAAAAAAAAGTTAATTAATTATCTTTGATCAATTCCTACGCTTAGTGTTTTTTAAATATGGCTCGTCTATTTTTCTCTTTTCTCATAAGTCTTTTTACTATGTCAAATTTTTAGAGAGACCTCTTTGAGAAAATATATTTCGGAATTTTTTTACCCTGCCCTAAATTTTCAACATTATTTGAACCATAGATTAAAAATTTGATGCCCTAGTTTAATTTATTTGTCCTCCTTACAAATGTGTGAGAGGATTTTTCTTAAACCCTTCTCTGATCCGTATTTTCTTAGCATCTTTTACATTGTTGTGACAACATGATATTTCCAATTCACTTTGACCTTGTGGCCACTGTTCACATTGAGAGATGGTCACTTTTTATCTCAACACGCATAAAGCCTCTATGATAAGAGACTATACTGTATAGATTAATTGTTGTTTACACCAAGTCTGTCACCTTAATAATATGACAGTTTTATTTATATATGAGTAGTATACTATTATGCTATCTAATTATATTGTTATTTCTATGTTATGATATTAGATGATTATACCCAAACCTATTTTCATAGTATTCCGGTTAGTGCTCTATAGAAGAATATCGTGTATTTTATGCTAAGAGAAGAAAGCACAATATTTAACGTTTGTAACACATACACCTGTTTGTCTATTAGATAGCCATATGTTATCGTACCCAAGTGATATGTGCCACAACAATACTCAAAGTGTAGTAGCAAACATTCTTAAGTTGAAAGTACGATATTATCTTCAGCTGAAACTCTTCAAATCATTTTATTTTTATAAGCTCATTTTTCTAGGTAACTTTCCTGTAAGCACTTAAGTATATAGCACTAATAGGGTATTTTTCTACAGCCATATTTGGAAAAGAGATAATAAGTAATACAAGTGATATTTCATTCTGAGATGATTCTGGTGTCCAATAATATACAAATATCAGCGTAGACATGAACATTAAATTTATTAATAGTTTTACGTGACTTAAATTGCAAAAATCGTTTGTATATTATTATTAACAATTATTTTACACCAAACCTATTTATCCCTTTAAGTAGGATCTCATATTACATTTAGCATAGTTGTTAAGGTGCAAAATTTTCGGAAGCAGATTTTTCATTCCTTACATCATTCATTACAAGTTCGATTATTTGATGTCCTCAGCTTTATTGTAATTTGACACATCAGCTTAATTTATATTGCTTCACAAGCCTCTTAATGGCTCTGAGGATGCTTATTTAATGATTGCACAGCAATTAAATATTCTTTCTTAACCTGATCCTAAAATATCATGGCCTTTTCTGCTCACGTTAATATTTTCACAATGTATCACAAAATTATGCCTTAAACATACTGAAAGTTAATACATCGTTTGACGAATTGGATCCTATTAATATTTTTTCAACAATTTACTACTATTTGGAGTTAAATACTCTTTATATATTGTGAAAGATATCTACTCTTACTCTCGATGGTATTCTACTTTTTAACGCCACATATCTTGAGAACACAGAGTATAAAATGTATTAGAGTTCGTCTATATCACTATGAAAGATGCTCACTTCCCAAGGAAGAGCACGAACACGCTCCAAAGAAAGAAGATTGGAATTTATGTAGATAGTCCTTCTACCGCACGGTTGCGAGTCACACGCATTCCTCACCGCCCCGTGTTTGCTTGAGATGAAGTAGAAAAATTCAAAATATTTCGTTTATTATACCAATATAAATATTTCATTAGTTGTAGTTGTGAAACCTTGTATTTTCAGTATATATAAATATTTCTATTATATATCTTGTTAAAAATTTTACTTTATCTTTAAATTATTCTTTTCATATTATTATAATTGCATCAACTCATATATCTATAACACCTAATAATTAACACATATTATTATAGCACTCTAAAAAGTACCGTAAGATTATTACTAAATATCATACAATTATTAGAAAATATTTTTATTTAATATCATTAAAATTTTATAATTTATAGATAAGATATTGATGTTTAAAACGAAAAAACCTATGTCTTGTCTAAGCATATTGAATAAATAAACATAATTATGTTTTAACAACTGTAGAAAGATGAATTAAAACATAAAATGCTTTCAATATTTAATAAAATAGCTATTTTTACACAGAACCAATAAACTTTAATTTTACTTGAATAGCTTTATGTTAATATAAAGTATCTCCAATTTATTAATAGTTTTAACTTAAATTGACGTTTTTAAGACACCTGAGCAGTTTTCGTTTTTTTATAAAACAAAAAATTCTATCGATTTATTTTCTTGGCAAAACCTGTTATATACGCATTATATAAATAATTAACTCTAAAATTAGTCTGCTTTCTTTAATAATTTACACACTTAAACAATTTAAAGAGCCTTCTTACATAAGCTCTACCGACAAATTATTTTCCATTATAAAATTTACAAACATATATTGATGTAATTGTTGAAAGTTGATTCTAAAGTAAATCATATCTTAAAAATTGATTGTCTCCTAACTACCTAGTTAGACGTATTTTCACAATTTGGAATAAGCACTAATTTTGGTTATGCCTATATGACAATGCGCGATTATTCATAAAAGCAGCAAAAGAGATGATTTTTACTATGTTAATTTGTTTTATAAGACATCATTCTCTATATCTGACACTTTTTATGTTTATATGAAAAAATATGACTATTCGAGGTATTTACGTTGCTTTTAACTCGACATTATTCATTAATTATAACCCAAAATACTTATCCAGCTTATTTGATATGAAGCACACACGTAAGCTGTATCTAAGTAAATCAAAAAAAAAATGGTGTTATTCTAATTATCTAAAAACATGCCTACAAGGGTTTTTGTTCTATATTAAAGTATGCTTTCATATTTTTACTGAATAATTTGCTTACTGCTTAGTAATCCAATATATGACTGCATCTATTAACTTTTACGTTCTAAATTTCAACTATGCTGAAATTATATTCTTGCATATGTTTACTAATACTCACCTTTAAAATATGTTCATTAGTATTTTATATATTTGATGCGAGTATTAAGAATCTGTTAATAGGAACAAAATTAGAACAGTAGTACAAATAACTATGCAATTGGGGATTTAGTATTTGCATTTTAAAAATGCTTTACATATTCTCCATTATAAACGGACGCTTATAAAGCATATACAAGAAGTGAATTATTTATATTTGGGCTTTTATGGTGTCTTAAAAAACTGTCTTTTATTTAATGAGACATTTTTCTAAAATTCTTGTCTATAATTAATATCACCATAATATTTCACTTTCAGTTTTGTATAAGAACCCTGTTTTTTATCAATAAAAAATTTTGACTTCTACAGTTTTAAACTACCCTTCTTGCTTAAATTTCACATTAACAGCAATAACATTTACTATATTTTATAACACTATATTGTGAATATGTTCTTGATTTTTATATCTTTTTATTTCACTTTAATATATATTATTCTATTTTAATTTAATGTTAAAATTATGTTATTTTATATTATTTTAATGATTTTTCTTATGTTTTAATATTTTTGTTGGAAATATTGATAGGATTACTTCAGTTTAATATTACCTCAGTTCCATTATGTATGTTATACTTTTAGAAAGCACATCTACTATGAAAACACGAGCACACAAACCAACACGACTCGTATCTACACATTCTGACTATGACGAAAAAATGCCCAATTCTCACAACTAGCACAAGTAATAAAAGAAACACGAAATTTATTATAATATGTTCACCAATCCAATTTATCAAAATTACTTTTTTTTAACTTGATAAATTCATCAAACATCATTCAGCTTTTTATATGATATACCAAAATATCTGAACATTCATAGTTTATGTCTTGACAAAAACCAGTTTTCAAATAAAAAACACTAAATATTAACATGCACACTGTCTAACATTACACGCATCTATTACATTAAATACACTCACTATACCAAATATTTCTTATAGGCAGAGAACTCATTATATATATATCTTCACTTATAACTCTGTTCACTTCCATCAAAGTTTATACACACATTTGAATACAATTTTAATATTCCAGTATATAAAGCATCAAAATATTCGAAGTTTTTTTAACTACAGTATTTTTTCAGGCATCCTCTGCATACAAAAACAAACAAACTAGTGTGGGATTCATTTGAAAACATTCTCACAAAAACGACAGAACAACGAGTGAAACTTTATTTAAACTTAATATTCAACTCAGCGAGCGAGTGCTATCATGAAAATTCTTGAGTACTTTTTTAACTGACAATACTTCACACAAGATATTGTTTTTATCTATTAACACTCACGTATACCAAACATACACCAGAATTAATGTTACGATTGTATATGAAAACCACACTCGTCATTTAACTACACAAAAAAAATTTATAACATACATCGCAAAATTCACGCGACATCATTCTTACTACTAAAATCTTTCAACAACAACTTACACAACACTATATTCAAAACCTTATCTTCTAAAATGTTAATCAGAAGCGATTATTTATTATTTTACTTACAATAATACATTATATGCTTTATATATTGAATTTTATACTAGACTAAAATTTATCCCTCGAAAGATTTGACCACTGCTAGCGCGAGGATGAATCGCATTAAATAAAAATTAATCAATAATGAAGTGTCAATTGTAAAATAGCTACAATTATTATCATATATTATAATGCCGGCAAAGAAAATTTGTTTATTAAATTGTTTTTTAAATGAACGCTTTTCTTAACATTGTATCATAATTATTAGTATTCATAGAAAAATTTCATTACTTTCATATTTCTTTTTTTCATTATTAATGCTTCACGAAAAATATTATTATTATATCATTAGTTATATTTGATCTATGACTTATACTTGTTTATATATTTTATAATAACACATAAATATCCTAATAACTTTTCTTAAAAATGTTACATTACATCACTTGTAGATAATTTCACATTTTACGTTTTAATTAATAATAATAAAAGCTGTTTCTCTTAATGAAATAGCTCTTTACAAAATTCTAGTCAAATCAGTTAAGGTCAAGCCCCCTAGCACCCTCTACATAACTATGCCACGTTTTGTTCTATTGACTTACTGCTTACGAATTACTATTTTAACCATTATGTACATAAAAATATTTAGAAATATATATAATTACAAAATTTATAGATATTTCGATGCTTTTTTAGCCGGTGAATACTCAATGAGCAACATTGTAAAAATTTTTATATATTAATAGAGAGATTCGATTTTTCAATTGAGTATCAATATTCAAAAAGTGCTATGAAGTATATAAAAGAAAATATAAACAATTTATCATCATGTTTACATTTACCTAGTATCTACTACAATGATCTCGTGTTATTACTTAAAAATAATTATTAAATGTTTCTTCTTTAAATAATTCGTATTTGATATTTATTTATATTTTAATTATTATTTAGTCTATTACATACGCACCACAATACATTTCACCGAAAACACAAAATCCCTATCTCGCCATCTCACATATACAGATACGACTAAAGCTGTATAATCTCAAAATGAATATTATAAAAACTTGTGTATATATTCACTTAAATTAAGTCTAATAATTTTATCTTATAATAACCTTTTTTTTTCTGTTTCACAATCCTGTACAGAATGCAGGAGTATCACTCACTTGAAACGTATCACACGTTCTAATTACACCTTTATAATCATTCAAACATATCCTTGAAATATTATTTCGCTGTTAAATCTGTTGCAAATCAATAATCTTTGCATGTTGTCTCGTTATTTATAACATTCTTACCCAGTAATCATTTATGTTAACAAGTAATTTTCTCAGTTCAATGTTAGGAAAAACGGGCTAAAATATTATGTCCTATTGTATCTTACAGGTTTCAAAATAGACGTAAACAGTTTTATCAAAAGGAAACACAAAGAAACATGTAAGCTGTAATTATTATTAATATTTTAGTATAAATATTATTTAGGTGAATGCTATAATAAAATTGCTTGGTTGAATCTTGGTATATGTATCACTATGAAATACTAAGTCTCCAGGAATAAAAAGTGATTATGGATTTTTATTCCGTTAACTTGTGATTGTGAATCACGCAGAATATAGTTTCAATTCCTATGTTGTTTTGACAATATACTTTATTGGTTTAATAAAAAATTCCTCAGTATATTGAGTTCTGTGAGAAATATTTACAATCTTTTTATACTTCTTATATTTGGACAAAATTTACTAACTCTAAATTTGTAGATACCTCTCTCTTAAAAGTGTATTTATGCACGAGTGCTGTGTCTATAATATTATCTCAACATTTAAAATGATACCCTAAAAACCTTAAAATGTTAAGTATTAAATCAATCGTCATTGTTAGCTGTTAAGCGGGTAACTTTTCAGCGTTTTGAAAAAAAATAAATGTGTTCATTGTGCAAAACTAGCATTATCACAAATGAATATGCAAAGAAGAAAAAGTTAGAATATTTTTATTAAATCTTGATTTATGTATGATATAGAGTTCAATAATAAATTAATACTTATATTATTCGTATGTGAATTAATATATTATAAATACTTCACTAGAATGATCATTATATCTTATATTCCACCAGTGACTCAGTATAGACCCACACACACTGCACAAAGTCTGCCAGCCAACCCCAAGCACTCAGGTCATGTTAAACCTGGACTCGCGCTGTTCATCAACCCCGCCAGCAGTGACGCACGTCTAGTGCGCACTACTATATTCCTCCTGCCCCGCTCACACACATTCACCTTTTCGCCTAAGGAGATCTTGTCCAAATATAATTCCAGCGTCACACGCTTTCACACAGACCGCTCTCCTACAGCAAGAAGCTCAATATTTCCACGATTTTTGCACGTATTATAATTATATACATATAACATTATCACTATACAAACGTCTACTATATAGCACGACAAAAACACATCACATATCAACAACCATATACACCATATATCAGCAGCGAGGTTCACAATCTATTCATACTACACGCAACAGTCATACACATATATAATCGAGCATCATTAATGTATAAATAAAACATTTTAATTATATTTTTAATTTTTATGTTTTCATATTCTGAATAATATGACATATTATTTTACAATTCAATCCCTAATGGTCTAGTATAAATGTGAGAAACACACACATCACTACAGAACAACTATACATATTCGACAACGAATGATACAGTACTAATATTAAAATGACGCTACTATTATCTGTCTAAAAAATTATCTATATCAATATTTATTAGCTATTATATATAATTAAAACTTTATTAATTTCTCTATAATTTTTATTATCATTTTAAGAATATTTATGTGAATACTCATCTTCATAATGAAAACCACTAATATATTATTATTAATTTTAGCACACTACAATAGAAACTTGACGCTATCTTCACACAACTATCTATATATCTTCACACCAACAAACACATACGGACCAAACAAACCAAACCAAAACATCTTTCAGAAACTACACACATAAAACATGCACTACTCGATATTTCTCTCGCACTCTTGTGCCCTGACGACATTTGATGCCAACATTTGAAATTACGTTTGGATGCTTACACACGTTTAGAAATGCCTCTAAGACTGTGAAGTGCCTCAGCTTTCTTGATGTCTTCTCTATATTCTTTTAGAACCTCGAGCTTTTTTATATGAGCTTCTATGCTTATATGCATGTCTTATGAAACGTAAAAAATATACATATAGCGTTGGGGATCAGTCTTTGGTCGCCAATTCTTAGAAATGTACTCCTCAATTTCTCAAGAATGAAACGAGTTCTCAATAAAACACACCGAATTTATTTATAAGGATTGACTATTTCTAAATAAGCATGTTTTCTATCATTACCATAGGGTGAGATCTTCTATCAAATAATTATGCACATTTCTGACCCTATTCATATTACTTTAATAATTTGCAATTAACACACACGGGGTTAGTCTCACATTAGACACAATTATACTCTAAACACACTTATAGACACTTACACTAACCCCTACAAAAATAATATTCATTAACGTTGTATGAAATCTACTGTATATTATATTATATAAAAAAAATTAACATATCTTAAATAGATTAATTATATTATTCATTATAAATTTTATACTAACTATTAACAAAATTATTAGGAACTTATACTTATAAAATAGTTACGATTTTATCCTAAAATTTCATAACTAATTTTTTGAATACTATTTAGTAAATCTTAAAATTGACGTTATATATTTATTGACTATAGGTATATATATTTTTTTAATATTAAAGGTAATATTTATATAGAATAAAATAATAAATAATTATATATAAATATATAGATATATGATATTACAATTGTAAATAATCTCTAAGCTCAGTAAATAAAGTAATAAAATATATAAAGTATAAATTATTCTTAATTCGTCTTGAGCGGGAAGTTATTGCGCTGTGGCTCTGAACGAGCACGATAGGTGCGAGACCCGGTATATTTCTAGACTTGAGTGGCGAGCACGTCACTCTCGCCGGTTGAACTCATGGGCGAGGGCCGCAGACAGAGTACGTACGGTCACGCACCAACAGTAGGTGTATCTGAGCACATTAGGGTGGGTTCATGCTTGTAAGCTAACACAACTATTGTTTAGGACTTGAGTTTCATGAACTTAGTGACATATAAAATATACTGTCATTTATCATTCACTTCTAGATGTAAATATTTAACATTTATTACTAAAAAATTTAATAAATAACTCCAAAGAACTTATATTAAAAGTATCGAAGGGGACTTGTATGCGTAAATAAAATATATATTTACAACCATTTTTATATATAGAAATACATGATTAAATCTATTACCGTATTATTAGCTAAAGATTGAACACTCTTATGAATTATAGAATGAGTTGTGTGTTTTACAAAAGATAAGAAAAGCACACACCTGCTCATTTACAAGTATTATTTATACACGACATAGTTATTTTCAAAATGAACACACAAGATTATGAGAAATTGTTCCTTTCATCTCAATCACGACTACGATAGTTCTCCTATATATTAGAATAGGATAGTCAGCAAGACGCTATGCACAAGTTTTAAGAATATGAAGAGACGAGTCCCTTTTTAGTTTGAGCGCTGCGTTATAAGTATCTTAAATGTAAACTCATCACAACTCAATAATAATCACAAATTTTACTAGAAATCGTAAATAATGAATTGATGATATTTTTTATAATAACAACACCAAAATAATTCTTCTGTCTATATATCTCCTCCATTTCATCTTTCTCTGGTTTCTCTTTATTAAAAATTAGCCCATTAATCTATATATCATAAGAATAAATTACGCTATTTCTCCTAAAAAATTTTTGTTTCCTAAATTATTAGACGAATTATTAGAACAAGCTCGATGCTTTATAAGTGACACGACATTTTTCCTATAACTATATATATTTAGCGATCCACAGTTGTATAAGATTTTCATTTTATGAGGGGTTTGTTTGTTTAGCTCAATTCGTATATTTTGAGTTTGATATAGTGCTGTTAAAAGTTTAATATTTATCTTTCACAAGTTTTCATGGTGAAATGATAAAAAGTAGAATTTGTCGCAATATAAATCTTCTGTTGAGAAATTATAGGTTCTGCATTGCTCGTTTGAAATGCTGTCTGAAAAGTGTAATATTCTCGTGATATGAGTGTAAATAGTCTACAGTGTGCATAGCATAATTACATGTAACCTGTTTTTTTTTTAATGGTTTATCTATCATTCATTGTAATTAAAATCCAATGTAAAGTGTTTCTATGCGATGAAAAATTTTATATTTATTAATGTTATAAGTGTATTAATTTTATTTTATTACCAATCACGGGTTATATATATGAATTTATAAATTAATATTTCAATACACTGTATTAGTTGAGTGTTATCAAGAGAAAGACACTATGTTTGTTTAATAATAATATTATAAGTTAATCACACTTTATATGCTAAAATATATGTTAAGTCTGTTATACTCCTCACAAATTTATATGTCTAACATATACCAAAAATTCGTTAGGCATAGATTATCTACATTGTAGAGGCTTTAGATGTGGGACTGACCTTATACTGTTATCTGACCTCTAATTTAATTTTCATAACCATTGATAAAAATAATATGTTTTTTAATATCATAAGATTTTATTTTTGTTATTAAACACTTGATTAATATATAAAAATCTGAAAAGTATTTAAAATCAACGTTAACAGTAATAATAAAAATTACACATTTGACTTATTGATTACTCGAAATGATTGTATAAGAAATTTTAAATGTAACATGTGAGATAAAGAGTTTATCTCATATTGAAAATGCTATTTCAAAAGCAGAATGAGAGAGTATAAATATAAAATAAATACTTGTTTAATAAATATAAATTAATAAATTGTTTATTTAATAAGATGACGACAAAGATAATACCTGCTAAATATATGGACGTTTTTATGAAAGTGTCAATATTTGATTATTAGGGCAAAATTTCAGTTTTTAGCCAAATTTCGAGTTAATTATCTTAAAATATCAGACATCAAAATTACGCTTTTCTTAAATTTCACATTACAAATGTTGTTGAGTGACTTGTAATATCTGTGTTGTAAGAAAACATTTCATTCGTGCAAAAAATATAGTATTATTGATAAAGATGGGAATTTTGTCATAATTTTGGCAAGAATTTAGTTTTAGTAGATAAAAGTGTAAGTAAATCTCGTGTGATGTAAGTTAAATCATGTGTTTTGTGAATGTTGTAAGAGTGTCACATTATATGTAAGTGTCATGGAAATATATTCATAGGTGAAGTGTGCGTATAGAGTATCATAGTGAATGGTGATGTAATGTAAGTAGATGTAATAGAATGTTGTGGTTTATCTACATGACGACATTGGTCAATTTATAATTGTCTAAATGTAAAGGTCCATAAGAAGAAAGAGAATTGGGTAAATAGGTTATATAGTCGATAGTATGATGTCTGCTAAAAGAGTTGCGATACGTTAATTGTTAATAATAAAAAGTCGTATATGTGTTCCTGTATATATTTTGTGTGTTGTTTTTTATGTGTGTGTTAACCAATATTTTCATTAGATTGTTGAAAACCTGTTGTGTGTGTGTGTAGATTTAAAAAAAATTTACACGTTCTAAAAAATTAATAATTTTCTATATTGAAAGTTTTGCACCTTACAAATTTTTAGAACTCTTAAAAAGGTACGATTTTTCCTAAAATTCAAACTTAAATGCCAGACTGTGCAAATCAATTTGAGAAAATTGAGGGTTTTTTTAATACCGGTATTTTTTAGCATTTATGATGTGGTGTGTGTGGTCTAATATAATAATAATTAGACGAGATATGTGATAGCTATTTAGATAAAATACTAGTATAATATAAACACAAAAAAAATGAACAATAATATAAAATAATATAAAAATTAAAATAATAAATAATAATAAATCAATATATAAATTATTTTAGTAAAATCAATAAGTTTTTAAAAACGAAATAAAAAAGGTTAAGTTAATAAATTATATATAGTTTAAAGTCATGTGTGTGTAGAAGCAGAAAGTGTAAACAGTAAAAGAGTATAAGTTAAAGCAGTTAAGCAGAAAGTTAAGCACACACACAGTAAACAGTATATTTTAAAGCATGAAAGATATAAACACTGAAGTTATAATAGGCAGTTTTAAGCAGTAAAACAATAATAACACAAATAATTCATAGTGTTTATGAAACAACTTATTTATTGCTTAAAATACTCTATAAATTTGAATAATTATACTGCATAAAAAGTTATATAGTCTCTGTCTATAAAAAGTTATATATGTGAAGTCTCAAAGGCCTAGTAAATACCTCATGGAGTATAAATATCTAGTGTCACTATATATTATTCAACTGCACTAATAAATTCCTAGTATATAAACACATCACACACACAGGTAAAATTCGAGACACGTGAGTAAACAGCAAATTTAGCATCACCTAATCCCCCCTCTAGAATTGTAACAAACATTCTAATTAGATTTATGATTTTACATGCTCTTTTAAAGAATTTATGAGAGTGTATATATGTGAGTTAATTTAGAAATCAAACGAGTAGAAGTTAAAGATTTTAGCAGCATGATTTCGAAAATCTTGATTCATCTACCTTATGTCAAATATGTCAGATATAAAGCACGTATTATTCAAACAAAAGAAAGCGGCATACAGAATACTGCACACCCCTAAGTTGTTAGGGAACACCTCTATTGAATTTAATCTGAATTACTGCTTTAGGTTTATATGTAGATGTGAGATTGAGGTGCATCGTTTTAATAAGAGGCACTTTTTGAAGTGAAAACAATATATTATATGCTCAGAATTAAAATAAATGTGGAGCGTTAAATAAGCAGAAGAAACATGAAGTTTTAAGCAGCGAAAGCAGTAAAACAAAGCTATATAAATTTACACACCCACCTATGTGGTTCGTATTTAGGTACATTCGTAGTTGAATATAAATACCCTGTTATTTTACAGCTATAATAAAATATGTAATGTTAATGTTTTTATTTAAATTTCGTATCAAAAAAGCTCCTTAACTTCTCACCATTTATTACTTAATATTCATATTCCTAGATGTTTTTTTTTCTTACTTCTAACATGCAAATTCATGTATCTTGGAAGAAACCTAAATATATGTAAATAAGTAGTAATAAAACCGTTTTTAGATTTCAAATTGAAAATAATAGAAATTGAAATTATAATAAATTTATATAATTAAGTACTATTTATATACACTAGAAAATAATATATATATATATTATTATGAGTGTTAATTGTTATGAAAATAAATAATGAATGCACATAGGTATTCTATTTCATACAGCATATCTTTATAATTTCCAACTGACACAGAGACAAATGGCCATCGTCAAATGCTGTTTTTTATAGCTGCTGACACTTTGCGCAATTTCAAAATATCAGATTCGGTGATAAATGCTGCATTCATGATAAACTGGAGTGGTAAATATTGTTTCTCTTAATAGATAATAAACCTGGTTTATATAATGTAAATATATATTAACTTAGTTCGTATGATTGTGGGTAGATGATTTGTAGCCATCCAAATAATACCAAGTATGAGATTTCTATCCAAAAGATAGAATTTACATCATATAGATGTGTATGCCAAAGATCAATACACTCCTAAATATGAGTTTCATATCATAAATAACCTATAGTGATTGAGGAAAAGACAATATTAATGCTGAGACATTATATGATGAGGTATTCAAGGCTAAGGCAAATATGCTGAGGCGTCAATTGATAACTTCAAAATCATCACGCCTTTTTTATGCCGTATTAGGCATATATATCTGTAAGGCGATATCTATATTAATAATCAAATGTTTTAGTAGACACTGTACAGTAATAAAGTATGTACGCTTGATGTTGTGAGTTTTTTCAGCTGTAATTATAAGTTTACATCGAATTTCAATTGTATAAGATTGTATCTTATTTGAGAGTGTGAGAAGTTATAATAGAATAGAGGTTGATCTTTTTATCTTTAAATGGATCTTATTATACTGCCTGTTTTTCATGTTTTTTATTATGTGAATAATAATAACAAACACTCAAAAATTCTCTATACCACCAATTGTGAGATAACAATCGCCTATAGGGACTTCAAAAAGTATTCCTCACAGGCAATTACGAGCGAATTTGATAAGAGCTATAGCATTAAGTTAGGTGTGAAATACTAAAAATTGGGACATAGTTTAAACCATGGAGAAAAACAATGGTTTAAGCCATAGTTCTACTTTATAATTATACCCAAATTAGGGTCCACTCACTTGCACTCATTGGCACTACATCTTTGGCATCTTGCACGTTTTGCGAGGCAAATCCACTGTGCTATACATAAACCATGGCACACATACATAATATCATAGAATAAATACACTATAGCTATTACACTAAATACACAATTATACCATACTTTTATTACTTATGTGAATTTGTGACACCATCTTCAACAGCACAAAGACTTATATCGTTTATGAACTCGTGTCACAAAAAAAGTAAATTACCAGATTGCGTTTTGTCTAGGACATATAAGGGTCAAAGTGCCGATAATTATCTGAAATGATTCGATAAACTAGAGTGTAAAAATCTTGACATAAATATATAAGAGAGTTGTGGAGGGAGTGAAAGGAAGGACAAAAATACCGTGGGTCAAATTTTGACACTCTATTCAGGCATATTTAGCAAAAGGATATAAAACCGATTGAATATCATGTCAAACAAAGGTAAAAGACATCAAAAAAAAAATATGGCTAAGCCCCTAAAGTGTAAGAATACTAAGAAAATTCACTAGATTTCACACACAAAGAGGGACCCACTCACAAAAAGAATACCAAGGTTGTTGGAAATTTCACTTCATTGGCAATATAATATTATGGCGATTCCCATGGAAGACCCAAAATTACCGTGTCGGCAATAGTAACTATATGAGAATATGTTGGGCAACTTAAATTGTTGGGTAGGTATCGAAAATTTAGGGTTGTCGATCATAAATTTTCCTCCATGTGAAAAGACCAATTATAGGAAGCTCCAAAACCGTGCGCACAAAATTGACACCAACAGTGGTGTCTATTTCTGAGCAATGGCTTCGAGTATATCAGGTAAAACAAAGACATCGAATACAAAATTATATATAAAGAGACTAAAGCAGTTTCCTAAGCCCCAACATATGTATAGACTCAAAAATTAAAATCTGCTTTATCCTTGTGCGCATAAAAATGTTCACCCATATCACAGAAAAAAAAAATTAAATTGGGGCGGTATAGAACACTATCTATTAAGAAAGTGAGAGCGTAGATATCAGTGCTGATTTTTTTTGACGCTAAAATCTCGTTCATTAGACTGTCATATCGGTTATCATATTTTAGAAGTGATGTTCCAGAAATAATATGCGTGTCACAATATGAGAAAATTGTTAAGTTTTGCTCAATAAAATAGGTTGCTAAAAATTTCGTTCAAAAAATTAGGCTGTTCTCTAAAAAATTATGTTAAGAGATCTAATTATAGAAAAAATAGAAAAGAAGATTTAATCCAATAATATTTATATGGGTGAGCCAAAATAGTTACCTGTGGGCCAAATTATTATGAAACCAACAATGACGACGCACAAAAAGGCTTGGTCGATAAAAAAAAGGTGCTTAGGTGATCCCATTAATAAAAATAGTATAAGTCTCACGGCAAATAGAGTATACAAGGAAACCACCTATAGAACAGTTAAAAGGCCTAAATTAAGTAGATATAGGAGACACCACATAAAAATCGTCAATAAGCTCTCAGAGAAATTGGGTCAGTCAGGTAAAAAAATTGCTTGCCTACAGAAAAATACGGATATCGCCACCCATAAATTTTATTATATCATTAGTTGTTGATTAGAACCTGTGTATAAGAGTGTCAAAATAGTGTCAATGAGTTAAAGAGGAAGTAAAGAGAGACCTATTTATATATCCTTTTCCACCTATCTATAGTTTAGCGTGAGTTTATTATGCATTAACACATGTATAACTTATTGCAAAAAATGATCAAGATGGATTATAGTATCAGAATAAACACACTCTTGAAGGATAAGAAAGAGGTTGTTAATTTATCGCATATCATACGAGTATATAAATAAGCGAGTGGTGCTATATTAGAGATTAAATGACTATTAGTATTGTAAATCTTGGAGAGTAATATCGTAATCACGGAACACAGTAAAGAAACCCAAGACAGGATTGTTGGAGATACCATAGCTGTGAGGAGTCCGGTTAGTGTGTAAGTTTGTCCGAAAGTTTGTTGCAGGTGGAATTTTAGCTTATATTTGCTCTCACCTAATTATTAGAAGAGAGACTTTATCTTTATGCCAACACTGTAATGGTTTTTCACTTACACATTCGCATATTTCTTTATTTACAGGCCACAATTATGTTAATGCACTAGCTACCGAAACAACAATCTTGTAAATTCTCCATGTGAGGAGGATAAGAATATAAATTAAGTTTTTAGGTGTATCTTAAATATGACGTTTTATTTTATTATATAATGAATAATATATATCAATATTTGGTTATATATACATATAATATTATTATAATATTATAGTTTTAGAAAAATAAATATTATTATAGTATAAAATAAATATTAACTATCTATAAAATTTATCAGCTTTGTTCTTATTTTAATTATTTCAATATAACAGATAAAAATTATATATAGTACATTACTATTAATAAAGTAACTATTATTTACTATTAAAATTATTTCAACTATTTATTGAAATACAATTAATTTTTTTACATAACAGTCGAAAAATTATATGATTTTTTATAATAAGCTACATATATTAATTTTATATTCAGGGATTTATAGAAAATATAATTATATTTATATATTATATTATCTTAATTTGATAATGTACACTATTTCAAAATTCAATGAAAGAATATTTGGAATGAATATTATAATCAATTTTATAGGCTTTTAATCGGTGCCCACTTAAGATAGTTACGTTGTTAAATATGATAAATATGATCTAAACATATATTTTGTTTTTATTATACCAAATATATTTATTTCATATATTATATGGTATTATAAATTTGGGTTGTGTGTTATTATATAATAAAAAATTGATTATTTATTATTTATACTCATTTTCATTAAATATATATTTAATTGAGTATAATTCATTTTAAATATATTATATATTATTATTTTTACATCATTAATTACATAATAATTTATTATATTATAGTAATATTTACTTATTAATAATTGATTATCATTATTATCATGATATTTATTATTTCACTTATATATTTTTATATGTCACAACAGTGTAAATTTATTTGGGTAAATCTGTAACAATTGAGTTCATTTAACTGATATTTCAGCATTTGAAAAAAAAATAAAATGTGTTTCATTGAAAGGCAATTTCAAAAAGAAGAAAAGAGAATTAATAAAAATGGTTTTAGGTCTTAAATTGACGTTTTATATGAAATTCAATATTTTGTTTTTTATAACAAATATTTCATTAGTCGTGAAAACCTGTTTTTAATAAAAAAAATTTTTCAACTATCTATATAAGATATATCACTCACGTACTTGCTTAAAACTCATTTGTATCACTCCAGTGTAATCTCAATAACTCCTCGAGCATCATTTAGACTCCTTAAAAGTACCGACTTCTCTTATATTTATATATCCTCCCCCAACTCGGTAAAATATTTAATAAATGAGATGCGTATACATTTAATTATTTGTTAGATATTACTAATAAAATTTAGAGTTTTTTAATACACACGGTATATTTATCAGAGTCACTATTATGAAAAATAATGTGTTTATTTTTCAATTTGAATGCTAAATTTCCAAAAATATATGCTATGAAATAAGTGAATATATATAACTATTATTAAGTATTTAGATAGTACTTATTAAAGACGTTTATTAAATGAAATTTTCTTATTCATATATATTATTATGATTATTAATATATATATATATATATTAACTAATAATAATATATTATTATATATTAATTATAGTTTTTTGTATAGGTATATAAAACCTTTATTTTAATAAAGTAATATATAAAAAAGTTAATACTAATGCGTACAAGTAAAAACTATGAGAAAGCTGCCACTTTTGTGTCTATATATTCACACTGTGCGCATATATAACAAACCCATTTAAGAATCACGTCAATATAAATAAGTTCTAACATTTTTTGATTACCTTTAATCAATTTTTTCTCTGTTTCCTTTTGTACATTATCATGTCAACATTTCATATATATAACTGTACTCTGAAGGTCTAATCACTTTGGCACGTAAATATTTGAGGGATTGTTTTTATACTCCCAGAGCGCATCTAGCTATATCTCAAAAACCGACAATATTCCTCTTCTACGAGAAAAGGGGTTCATCTCGAGATGTTGAACCACTATAGAAGGGCGGCAGTTTTCTGTTATTCCAAAAGCCACTCCACTACAATATTTCAAAACGATCTCAGTAATATATCGGCCAGAGGAGTATTTTTAAAATTTTGTTTTTATAATCGGGTCTATCAGCAAAATTATATTATTGTGATACTTCTCTCTCTATTGAGCATAATGTAAATATACTTTCAATATTTATAAGTGAGATTTAATATTATATAATAATAATAATAATAAAATGAATAATTTATTATACAGATAACAAATATATATGAATTATATTTGGATATTATGTTAATTATAGTGTTATTTAAGTAATAATAGATAATAATATAGTAATAAATAAAAATAATAATGACCACTTTATTATATTATTAATATTTAATATAATATACTAAATATTTTATTATATTATTATTCTTATAATATTTATAAGATTTTATTTCTTAAATTTCTATTTAAGAAACATAACACGTATTATATATTAACGAAATCAATTAACTACAAATACTCAGATTTTTTTTATTTTACCTATTATAAATCATTAAGACATATAAAGGACTTTATTATGATTGTTAATAGTTTGATTTATATAATATATCTATTTAATAAATTTGAGTTTTATTGTTATTTTTATATTTTATTAAAGATTATGATTTATTATTATTATTATTTTATCAGTGCTTGCAAGATTAATTTTCCTTTGAAGCTGTTAATAATATATATGTTCCTTGTCCATCTTCTTTATCATAACTTCTTTCTGTCTCCACAAAGAACAAAGATAATGGGAGATTTTTGCTTAAAAAGAGCTAATAATAATATATATCTATATTATATTAATATAGGTTAGGTTGAGTTAGTGACATTTATAAATATATTGAATACGTTATATTATATTTTATTTTAAATTGAGATAAATATATTTCTAAATATTTGCTTTTATAAAGCAAAAAAAAATATATTAAATTTTCATTATGATATTGTTATTAAAAACCTTGTTGTTTTTATTTTAAATTATATATATATAATATATAAATATATATATATATAAATTAACTATCTTTATAAATATTTCATTTTTTGTTTCTTCAGTCATTTTCTACAGTTTGGAGTCTTTTAATAACTGGATAAATAGCGATTTTCCTCTCAAGGGTTTTAGTACATATAAAAAACTATATTTTGAATAAATTAGATTTATATATAGTAAACTTACTTAAAATAATAATGATCAGATATCACTAATATAATAATATATATTATACTATATATATGTATATACGAATAACTATATTGAAAAAATGTAAATAATTTGCTTTTTTTCAGTTATATAATTATTATATTATGTATTATATTAATGAAATGCAATTCAAAAAGACAGAAGATAAGTAAAAGAGAAACACCTATTATTAAATCTTATATTTAATTTTATGAGATTATTTGTTTTCATTATTATAAATTGACGTTATATATTTTATACATGATAAATATTATCAATATTATAGTTATTCATCTAAATTAATACTACTAAATAATAATTTCACTAATTAAGTTATTTTTGAAAACCTGTATTTTAATAAAAATATAAATATTAATGTTATAACTTCTAAATACACACGCTTATATTCTTAAATTTCACATTTTAAACATATAAATTTATATTAAGATATAATACTCTTAAAAGTACGATTTCCTAAAATTATATACAACATTTAGATAAATTTACTTCTTATATTGGTATATAGTTATTAATCTTATAATATATATAAGTTTTTATAATACTAGGTATTTTCTCACAGCATTATTATATGGAATAATAATAAATAATATAATTAGTATATATATATCTCACATTGAAATGCAAATATAGAATATAGCATAAAGAATATAGAGATATTATATAATTTAAATTATGTTTATAAAGTGATTTATTTATAATAATATTTGATATGTTTATTAATATAACTTCACAAACTAATTTATATTGTTTTTATATATATAAAACATAATAACTATAAATATTATATATATAAATATTATTGATAGCATTAATCTTATATGCTATATGGTCTATAATTCAGATAAATGATAAAACAGAAATTTATACTTATCTAAAATTACGCTATTCTTTAATGAAATTATTATATCTTAATGTACTTAAAATAAGCACTAGACAGTAAATCACAAAATCTTATAAAATCAGATGATTCAGACGGTAATTTTTAATATATATTATGAAATTTAAAAAGTGATTCGAAAATTTTAAGAGAGTATTTGAGAGTAAATCATCATTAAAAATTGAGTTTGTAAAGTATTTAGCATTGAAAAAAATTTATGGTTTTCAATGAAATGCTTATTTCCAAAAAGCAGAAAAGTAAATTATATAATAGTTTTAGGTTCAAAATTGACGTTTTTTAATTGAAAGTTCATTATTGTTTATTAGTATAAAAATATTACATTTATAAATGATGAAAACCTGTATTTTAATTAAAAAAATTTAACTTATCTAAAATTACGGCTTTTCTTAAATTTTCAAAGGACAAATTCATAAACTCATAATATCAAGCGCGATTTTTCCTAAATTTCAAAAAATAATTTTGAAAGTTATTTGTAAACTAAATTTGGAGATTTTAAAGTGCTTTTTATATCATGCAGAAAACTCGGCAATGTGTCTTCATTGAAATGCTATTTTCAATACAGCAGTAATAAAGCAGTCGAAGTTCATTAATTAGTTTTAGGTCTGTTTAAATGACTTTTTTAATTGAAAATCTTCATATTTTTTTATACCCAAGTAATTTCATTACGTTTTAAAAACCTGCTGTTTAGTAAAAAATTTAACTTCTCTAAAAAAAATTACGCCTTTTTTTCTAAAATTTTCATATTCGATTTAAATACTCTTAAAAGTAACGATTTTTCCTAAATCTCATCATTTGAAATCATTTCGAATCTTTTTTTCTAAAACTTTAGTCATTTAAAAGCTTTTGTGAAGGCACTTAAAAAAAAAAAATAATGTTTTCATTGAATGCAAATTAAACAAAAGCTGAAAATAATAATTAAATAGTTTTAATGTGTCTAAAATTGACGTTTTTAATTGAAATTTCCAATTGCTTTTCTTTTAATATACCAAATATTTCTATTAGTTGTAAAAACCTTTTTAATAAAAAAATTAATCTTCTTAAAATTACGATTTTCTAAAATTTCTCACATACAAATCTAGAACCTCTTAAAGAACGATTTTCCTAATTTCAACATTTGAAATTATTTTGTAAATCCTTTAAAATTGAGGTTTTTAACGGGATTTTTAGCAATTTGAAAAAATAAGGTTTCATTGAAATGCATTATTTCAAAAAAGCAGAAAAGTAAATTATTAGAATTATTTTAGTGTTCCTAAAATTGACGTTTTAAATGAAATCATGTATTTAAATCATGTTTTTCAAACACTTCATATTAGTTTTATGAAAATCCGTGTTTTTAATAGAGAGAGAGAGAGAGAGAGAGAGAGTTTAACTTCTTAAAATTACCTTTTCTTTAAAAATATTTCACATACAATTTTTGAAAACTCTTAAAAAGTACCGATTTTTTCCTAAGATTTCTCAACATTGGAGAAATATGTGTAATCTTAAATTTGAGTTAAGTTTTTAACCGTTATTTAAGACGTTTTTGTAACAAATTAATGCGTTTAACATGAAAGTGGAAAGGTAAAAAGCAGAAAAGGAACTTTGTTAATATGTTAGAGATATCTAAATGGACGTTTTTTCAAGTAAAATTTTCCATGTTAAGTTTTTAAATTCCAAATATCCCATAAGTTCTGCAAGGAGAAAACCTAATATATTTTTAAAGAAAGAAAGAAAGAGAAATATTAAGAAGGTGCGAGAGAGAGATGAAGAGAGAATATTTATAATAAATCTGCAGAATTATTAATTATTTCACTAAATATATAAACTTGGACTGTACGAATTATCCAATTTAGAAGCTTATTTACTTTATTAGATATATTCAGAGAAAATTATTTTACCTTATTTCTATAAGATAATGTTTTTAATTTATATTAGAGGAAATTTAATTTAAAATTAGATAAAATTTTATTTATACGATGATTCCTTATTATGTATTTAGACAGACATATATATAAGCTATAATAATGTTTACTATTATACAAGTATGATAAATGTACTATATTTCACATAAAAATAAGTTAAAACATCTTGACATCAAATAGATTGGAAAAAATGTTAAAAAATAATAATAATTATAAAATACAATTTAAGTTATTTTTAGTATGACACCTGAAATGTATATTTATTTATTCGGGTGTTAACACAAATATATTATATAATTTCACATATTTTGTTTTTTTAATAATACTACGAAAATATTTAAATTTTAATAAAAACCTTATCTCATTTGTATCAATAATTTTATAAACTTATTATTCATAATAATTATAGTTTATTTAAATTTTTTACATCTATTTTTTTTACAAAACAAATAGAAATCTTTAAAGTACATATTTTTACCTAATTATAATTATACTATAATTAGAAAATTATTTAAAAAATAAAATCTATAATAAATTAGTATATATGAATTTCTTGTAATTAATTTATAAAACATTTATTAGAAAATAAAATAATAATAGTATATTTTCTCAATTCGAAAATGTCATATTATCAAAAAGCAGTAAAAGTATGAATTTCTATAACATTAATAGTTTTATGAGTATTATATAATTTTAGTAAGATTGTAACGATTTTTTAATGAAATTTCTATATAAATTTATATTTTA
>JABUQX010032419.1:0-22500 GCA_015478945.1 Trachelipus rathkii
TATTATAGTATGTGAGAATGTGTATCAAGTACCAACAATTAATACATGACTTAATCATATATGGAGGTTATTGCAGTTACATATTACTACTACAATAAAATTAATGCGTATATTAAATATAATATATTCTATATATATAAATATAACAGCAAAATGTGGTATTTATATATATAATATATAATATATATAGTATATATAGTCAGCCATCGAACAGTTCAAAGGGCATGTAATAGAGAAACTAATAACAGCTAAGAAAAATTATTTATTAATCCAGGAGACCATTTTTAAACGGGAACAATAAAATAAATAACGCTTTTTAAAAAAATTAAAATTCTTAAACAATGTTGAAATATTAATAGTTTTTTCAACGAATAAAGATGACCTGCTTACCGACTGAGGATGCAAAGTGCCAAATGTTGATTTTTTTTTTTAATAACGGACGAATACCCACGGGTAAACCAGAACGATGGATAGAATCGGGGTTTCTCGGCCTACCGGGGGCGACGAGGGGGAATTCGTCCGCCCTCTGTCCCTCCGTCAGCTCGACCCCCTAAAACAGGATATAAAAAGAAAAAATAATACTTTCTCCAAAAGCGTAAAAAAAAACGGTATTTGGCAAATTTGCTCGCGAGACAAATGCAAGGTTTTCAAGGTCAATCAGAGCGTGCACTATTTCAGGTCAAGATATTCTATTTTAAGAGGTCATTAATAAATATTAGAATAAATATTTTTATTTTACCTTCTCCTCGATGAAATTATTCCTCAATATCAAGCTTGCTACTTCAATACTCCGTGTGAAATGTTACCATCTTCTAGTTACATGCCTGAACTCTTCGGGAATGCTGCCATATATATATATATATATATATATACTATTAATATATATTATTTAATATATATTTATATAGATATATATATTATTATATATATATATATGATATATATAATATATATTATATAATCTATATATATATATATATCTGTATATATATATGAAATTTATATATATATATATATATTAATATCATTATATATTAGTATTAATATTATATATATATATATATATATATATATATATATATATATAGGACCAGTTATGTTTCACGACTCCGTCAGTTTTGATATTTTTTTTTGTTTTTTTTTAAATATATTTCTAGTATATGATCCTAACAAGCAATTTAAGTGGTGACGGACATGATTCAAAATATTAATAGGAATTAGCTGGTTTAGACAGCTGTAATGACGACTGCGATCAAGTTTTTAATTTTTTTTAACTAATGGATACCATTGGGTAAACGGAAAGATAGCAAGAGTCCGGGGTCACTCGGCCTTCGGGAAAGCGACAGGTAGGAACTATTTCCCCCCTCCGGGGAGGGTCTCCGGAACCCCCGCTCTTTGGTATTTGGGTGTCGCGGGGGTTCCTCCGCCCCTCCCCTACGGGGTATGGAAAACTTCCCCCCTTCTGTCCCCCGTCGGCTCGAGCCCCCTAATTTTTTTATTTTTTTATTTTTCATTTATTTATATTTTTTGTAATAGGCCTTTATATCTGATTCCAAATATGTATTGGATTTTTACGGAAATTTTAATTCTTTCCGAATTATTCAATTATTTATTTTTATTTGTTTTATTTTTTACATTTATGTAATAAGCTTAATTATATTCTTTCCAAATATGTAATTGGTTTTTCTGTACGTGTATTTTCTAGATATTTTATTTTTAATTATTTTTTTTTTTTAAATGTGATTTTTTAAAAATTATTTAAAATATTTCGAACTTTTGAATCATGTCTGTCACTACTTAAATTCATTGTTAGTATCATATACTAGCAATATGTTAAAAAAAAATCAAAAACTGACGGAGTCGTAAAACCATACAAAAGGCATATTATATATAAAGTTAGAACTTTGAACACACAGTGATGTTCGGTTAGCGATACACAATAGGAGTGTAAGCTAATGTAGTCTGATCAATATAATTATATATATATATATATAGTATATATATATATATATATATATATATCATATATATATATATAATTATATATATATATAATTATTATATATATATATATATATATATATAATGGTGATTGGTTTAGGATTAATGCCAAACTATGCAATCGATCACATCTCAAAAACTACAATAGCTACAGGAAAGAAATACATTACTACATTGCTGGGATCCTGGCAAAATTTTATTGCGGGCAAAAATAAAAACTTTTGGTAAAAAAAAAAAAAAAAAAAAAAAAAAAAAAATTTGGGAATCCTGTAACGATTTTAGTTTGGAAAGGTCGTAAAAAAAATAAAAATAAATAAATTATTGTTTTTTTAAGGAGTAGGGACATAAATAATATATATATATATATATATATATATATATATATATATATATATATATATATATATTATATTATATCATATATATATATATATAATATATATATATATTATTTGTAAAGGGTATTACCCAATGTAGGGGGCTAGAGCCGACGGGGAACACAGGGGGGGGACGTTTTTCCATACCCCGTAGGGGAGGGCGGAGGAACCCCGCGACAACCCAAATACCAAAGATAGCGGGGGTTCGGACACCCTCCCGAGGGGGGGGAATAGTCCTACCCCGTAGGTTCCCGAAGGCCGAGAGACCCCGACTCCTCCATCGGTGCCGTATACCCTTGGGTATTCTTAAGTAAAAAAAAAAAAACTTTAAGCAGAAAGTCTATTTATTTAACGAGTAAACCAATTAAAGGTCTCTAAATAGGCCCTTCTATCATATTACTATAATTATTAAAAAATAAATTTTTTTATTTTTTTATTTTTTTTTTACAAATTTCTATGTAAATTTACCAGGATTCCAAAAATGTAATTCCTTTTTGTGTAGCTATTGTAGTTTTTGAGATATATATATATATATAATATTATATATATATATATATATATTATATATATATTATATATATATATATATATAGTATATATTATAATACTATATATATATATATATATATATATATATATATATACTTTTTTACATTTTCCGCACTAAATTGGACCTCAATTCTCACGGCATGTTTTCACTATTTATCCCTGTTACTTTATGTAGTGTTTTTGAGATATTATAGTATGATCGATATGATATTAGATTATGTGGGCTTTAAACCAATTTACATAACTCAATATATTATATATAATCTATATTTATATTAATTTATTAATATATAATATATATATATATATAATATATTATATATTATATTATAATATATATATATATTATATTAATATATATAATATATATATATATATTATATATATATAAATACGACTGAGATGTGCAATAACATATCAATATTAATTAATTTATTTAATTATATATTTGACTTATTAATGAATATTTATGATTCGTTATTTTATTAATTTATTCGATTACATTTCCGATTATGTAAATTTTTTGAGAAAATATTCCAACAGTAATTCATAAATATTATAGTTTATTTTGATTACAGTTTATCTTAAAAATATTAATATTATTTTATTATAATGATGTTTGACGGATAATGTATATTTACTAAAAGTTTACGTAAATTATTTTATTAATAATTTTTTTAAAATTACTACTATTTTATATTTATAATATATATTGTGTTATTCATATATAAATATAAATATAAATTTTATTTTATCTTTTCTTTAATTTTCATATATTATTTAAAAGCTATTTTAATGGCTCTTATTATTATTTTTTTACCGTATATATATTTATATATATATTGTATATTATTATATATAACGTTTTCGAATATAATAATACTCATCTTAGATGTGTAAATGAATTATTACTCTCGTCATAAATGATATTTTATAATTGTCTTTTCTTATCGGTAATAATCTCAAAGATCATCTATTACACAGTTAGTATAGACCTTGGGTGGTAATCCTTCGTCCCCTCTGTCCTCATCACTGACACTCGTGCCTTAGAGTCATTCTCACTATAAAATTACATCTTATTATTTCATGTTAATCGATTTTAGTATGTCGTTACAACATATCATTAAACGATCTAAAATGTATTGATTAATACAACATAAAACAAAAAAGGAAGAAATAATATTAATTCCTCACTTTACTTTGTTCCTTGTGTTATCTTGGTCTAGTTATGACTTATCGCACAATAGTAGGCTTTCCATCATATATTTTAAAGAAAGATAGTATTTAAATATTTCGAACTTTTGAATCATGTCAGATTACTAATATATGTTTAATGTTCAATTATGGTTATGTTATATAACACTTCTCTATATAGCAATTATATACTTGAAGTTATATATGACTCTTACTCATTATATCTATACTTTTCTATATTTTATTTAATTTTTCTCTCATATCTTCACTCTCTCTACATATAGCCACTACAATATCTCTACTTTTCGTAATATAAGATTACCTCCAAGTTATTAATAATTTAGGTATATTTTACAAATATTTAAGATACATATAACTATATCCGAGACTATATTACGGATAGGTGAATCATCTTCGTATCAATCTACATTTATAAACAGCTTACTTCTTTCTATGTCATAACTAATATAATAAATGTATACTAATAAGCTCTCACACATCATTTTGAATACCTGCCTTTAAGCATTTTGCGGACTATATCAACTAAATATTATTCTATCATGTACATCTTAGGTGATGGGCGGATAGTGACTCAGGCGGATAAAGGCGGATACCGAGATTATTCGGATGAAACACAGTTGAATAATTGCCTGGATACCGGTATTCCGGTCGGCATGTGTTAAGCTGCTGATCGAGACTTACTTCCTGATCAGTCACTTCAGACAGAGATAGTATTATGAAATTAACCACCATTTAATATTCCGGTCAATAGAGATAGTCTGCAACTATGTTTTAATATCACTACCTGTCTATAGATATACACTATATTTAGTCATATAACTAAGAAGAGTAATAGATAGAAACAAAATCTAATGCACTTTATATCTTACTCAAAATAAGTTTTTTTATACTTATTAAATAACATCTACTTTACTATCTATTTGCTCACCTAAGTATTCTTTACATTACTATATAATTTAATATTAACTATTTAATAATACAATGCCTTCACTTTTAATGCTTATCACTTGATATTTCTCCCTCTCATATACTTAAGCTCTTTTCAGAATCCTTTCAACCATCTAGTTCTAGTAAATTACACATTAGTTCTAGATATATAAGTGCGTTCTTCTTTAGTAACACTATAATGAATATGACTAATGTATACTATATATATATACACTATTTTATTTTGTATAGTCTCAGATCTTCTTAATAATTCATTCATCCATTCAAGTTTTAATATAAGTATTATTATATTATTGAGTTGCTTTTACCTACTTTAATAAATAAATGTTTTCTCTTTTACAATTGTGCAGCTTCAATTATATTAAGCATATATTTTTTATACATATAAAATAATTTTCCTCTATATTTCTTCACGCTTAAATTTGGTAATAAAATAGTGTTCAAAGTACTTTAATAAATAAATGCATTTTTCTCTTTTACAATTTGTTCAATTATATAATTGTATAGTTGATCTTCTTTTACTTTGTTAATAAAGTAGTATTATATTTGATTTGATATTTTGTTTCATCTTTCCTTAGAACTTCTCCTTCACAGCATTATATATAACTACCTCAAACTATTGTCTCTTCATCTATACTACTTACTATACCCTTCTCTAATTAGCTCCGTACGTGCAACTCCATTTCTATTCTGAAAGTTTCCATTCTTTATAATCCTCGTCAGGGTTCTACATATACTCTACTCTTTATCGTTATTAAGTTACTCTACTCAACTGCTCTCTCTAATCTTCTCCCTCCTCTACATGTCATAGGAGCTCTCTGAAGTGATCTATTTATTTGATTATCTTTCATTGTCTTACCTCATTTTGTCACTCTTTCTTTGTGTGTAAAACATTTGTATAGTTAGAGTAAATGATTCAAGTTCATTTAACCGTTTTGATTAATCATTCAATTATCATTGTCGCTTTTGTTTGAATTTTCGATTGGAAATTTCAAACAGTTTTTAATTACTGGTTCTCCCAATATAATATTCATTTCCTCTCTCTTCTTTTTAAACCCAACATCATTGCTGATGGATTGAGTAGAAACGTAGTAAATTCTCAAATTATAGTAGACTACAGTATAGAGAGTGACTATAGAATTTTTTTTTCACCGCGGGGGGGTCCTAATTGTATGGTGGAGTGTCTTATGCAGCAAATCTACAGAACACCAACGTTTCTTGAAGTTTGGGAAAAGTTAAAAGTTGGTACGCCATTCTAGAATAGTTTGGAAGAAAATGTCATAAATATTTTTGAGATATATGTAGTATTATTTTCTTCAAAAAAAAGTTTTTTAATTTTTTTCAATCTTAAGACCTTCGTCTCATTAGTCGAATGCCGGCTAAATTAAAACTTATGATACCAAAGAGGCCCATCTTAACTCTTTTAATAGTATACATATATATATAATTATATATATATATATTATATACTATATATAAGGTAGTGTTCATTCACGAGTTTGTTTACAGCGTTATATATATTACTAGTGTATCACAGTTCGGTAATAACTGTGTTTAATATGAAACATGTGTATAAGAATAATAAGTTCGAATATTTTAATTCATATAAGGGAGAAAATGGAATAATATCATGTTACGTTTGGTGTCTTGCGCAAACGCGCATACGATAATACTAGCGTGCTCGACAAACATTGCAAATGTGAATGGGGTATAATTGAATTATTTTTTTTTATGGCTGCTTCAGTGAAATGCACATAAAAAATGAGGATGGGTTAACTCTTCCTCTCGACACTTATTACTGTTTATACTCGACTAGTTTCTTATTAGTTTCACGCAATGTACCTATTAACGAACGTCATGACTTAAGCATGGCGGGTTCTTTCAGAGGAATAGTTTTTAGAGACCGTGAAATGTGAAACAAGTATATAGATAGGAACAAACAAGTGGGTCAGTTTTACTGCTAGACGTTGCACGGTGCATTCATATGAATCAGTCATGAGTACAATGAGTTCAAGAAGAATGTAGCATATATACTATATAGCACCTGATATAGTATGATAATAACAATAGTTGTTTAATCCAAGTAATCCCGAATTATATCAAAATTAGTAACCCCTAATGATCTCCCACGCATGCAGAAGTGGCGAAGGAATCGTCAGGTCGTTATTCAAACTTTGTACATATACACAGTATTTACAATATGTTAGTTTCGAAGACGCTTCCATTACCATACGCTGAATATACATTGCTCAGCTCTGGCGCAGGTTTTCATTGCATGCTCAAATTGACGTGACGCCAGGGTTGATTCCCCTATAATGACGCTTGAGTTTTAATTTCGACGTCGATAGATCATTCGGGCGAGGTTTAACTTAGATAGGTCATATCTAAATCACCAGCATAACACGGTATGTTTAGAGATACTCCACAAGATAGTGAGTTTCCAGTGGTGTTCTAAGTACGTAAGTGTGATAGTACGCGCAGGCCAATTGTGAAAACTGGACTGATTATTCTACGAATCCATCTTTACTCACGGATAAGATTCTAGTCGAGGTTACAGCGTCTGATCACTATAGCTAGCATTTAATGTGCTTGGAGCTCATAACTACTACATCATGTTGGTAATATATAATTCTTCGTATCGCTGATCCTTATAAGGTTATTATCAATATCCGTTGAGGTCACATAGGCACGGTCCTGCATGGAATGATGGAGGTAATCGCTTGCTGATGAGTGCAATTTCCCTCCGGTTAGATCGTTTAGGTGTTCGCCACACCGATTATCCATATACTTATTCTCAACGTACTGATATATACCATCCACTTTCTTTAATATTACAATCAACGGAACGTTGACGTCGTATTAAGCTATCGAGAATTTTGGTGATGGCTATGGAATTCTCTAGTGAATTAATAGAAGAAAGAGTATATATGTCTTCCACCCAATGTTGATTTTTCTCCATATCTGGTCTTTAAAGGCAAATCTGTATTATCGTTTATTTTGCCTTCGTGACGTCATGATAGCAGTCATTTTTTTTTTAAAAAATTCCAATTTAAATTACATTAGCGAGAAATATTCGATCACATGTGATATATATTATCAAAATAATGTCCAAGATATCACATAAATAATCAAATTTTATGTAAACTAATTAGGACAATATTAAAATGACTAGTTAGTGCTAACATCTCTTGATCAGAGAGCTCGCTCCCTTATTTTATTGTCTCCACCGCACGGCAAAAAACCTATGGCATATGTAGACTTCTTTTTAAGTGCCTTATAATAATGGAATACATATTTCATATAATATGTAAATTAAAATTGCACGCAATCCGTCGTATCAGGTTTTCTCCTTCGTGAATAAATCTAGAAAAAATCACCAACAGAGAATTCCCTAAAACCTAACAACGACCCTGAGCACCGTAAACTACACACTAAAGGAAACCGTCTGCGACTTTCATATCACTCGGCTGTAAGAGTAATGCAACACGAAAATGATTCATCCTCAGCTTTGACTGGTAACTAACAAATCGTACGACTGAATGACAACACACAAAGAGTACCGGAAACAGACTACGTCTAATAGCTTCAAATAACACAGATTACTGACCTACGTGCCTCAATTTAGAAGGTTGTGGGTGACATGCTATTCGGATAAAACACACTAGATAATACTTGAAAGTAATCCTCTGGTCTGTATACACTACCAGACTTCAGGTATAAATAGGAAAACCTATATAAAGAATCCGGCTCATCAGCATGTGGAATACCAAGTATGTTAATTTATACTCTAATCATTTAGACAGCAGATCCATGTTAGCAAAGCATATATATATCTACTCTAACTCTGCTATATAGTAAATTATACATATACTTTCATAAGCCTAACAACACAAATTGATTTTGTGGTCGGTCTCTTATCAAACTCATAACTCAGATAAAATATAGAGCTGTTAGTTTTATAAAATAACCGCGCTTTCGTCGTGACCGTATTACTAAGGTTTTTAGCAAGTGGATCTAACAGTGTGTGTCAATATATAGCTCAACGATGGTCATTCATAGTATTAATATAAAGAATAAAATTCATAGAAGTGTGTACGTTGTCACTACACACTTTACATATAATATGCAAATTATCACATATTTGTCTCATGATTAGTATGACATTGCGACCTCCTTAAAGTGAAATACTGCTAGTTAGCTCTGGTTATTAAATTTTAAACAATGAGTTCCGTGTATATATACTTCACGCCGCATACTAGGTGTACAATATAATAAGTAACATCTAAGAAGATAGTATGAAATCTTAGATATAAATATATATATTATACATTCCACAAACAATTTTTCAATTATGATATATATATATAATAATAACATTTGTAGGATTAGTGTACTATCTGCTACATATCATAATTATTTGAAAATATTTTGTGACAATATATTCTTTCCTGGCTAAACAATATATGAAGAGCACATCAATATGACAGCTCTTAAAGGATCGACAGATATAAAGTATGCAACTTACAATATTCATATATAGGATAAATAATTATTGAGAGTATCACGAACAACCGTACATCAAATAATTACTCGAGAGAGAAAGAAGACCACACAATCATTTTTTAATGTGCATTTCACATTAAGACCATAACAATAATAATACTATCAACTTTCGACCAATTCAACCATGTATCATTCTGTGCGCGGTTTTCGTCTTAGCGCGTGCGCAGACCAACGTAACATATGCCCCATCCTCTTCAAATGAGATTCAAATCATCGAACTTAAATTCCTACACAATTTTCAATACTTTAAACATCCGTACGGATGATAGGCAACGCTGTGAACTATCGTGAGGACACCTGTATAATATATGATATAGTTAAATAAATATATATGTGTATACTTCGATGTCTGGATCAGTATGTGTAAAAGTGTAGGTATATATATTTAAGAGATTGGTTTTCTAGTACAACGTAGTTAATGTCTGTTACAAGTGTATGGTATATGTGGTGGTGTGTAGATATATTGTTAGTCGTATTGATGAGTATGTGTTATACTGAGCTATGAGGGTTGGGTGGATGGGCTCAGCGGGTTTATATGCAGTAATGTAGGCATGGTACTCTCTTTGCTGATGATATAGTTAGTAGGTGTGTTGTTGCTGACTTAGTAGGTTTAACATGTTGTTATATTATATATATTATATAGGTGTGGATAGTAGTTCTCTACTATATTTAGTTACTCTATAAATCACGTATGAATAGAGTTAGCAATGGCTACTCATAGGTAGTAGTGTGTTGTGTTTATGTGATATTTTGTGCTTGTATACTGAGTGTGGTACTGGTGACGGTAGTTATGTAGTACTTTGTAGGGAGTGGTCGTGTTGCGTGGATGATGGTTGTTTCTGCCGGGCAATGTTTTGGCTGGAATACCAAAATAAATTGGCGTAATTGCGATAGATTTGAAAACATGTTGGCGGAATTGCAATTAGCCGACTGCCTAGTGAGTCACATGTTCGCAATAGAGGACTACCAAAAAAAATTGTGGCATTTCATGAAATGCCAAAATTTATCAGTCTAAATTTTTACACGTTGGCGCATCTTTGTACCTCTGGCCCAACACGAAAAATCGGAATTTTTTTTGCATTCGGTATTTTATTAAATTTTTTGTAGAATAATAATAATTTAACAAAAAACTTAAGGATTATCATGTTAATAAAAATTTGAAATCAACATTTATTCTTTTTCTTTTATACAAACCAATTTCTTCAAGCTAAGTTATAATGATTATAATTTATGAAACGTGTTCACCACCAAATTTCAGATAAAATGTATTGTAGCAGTACAACTCATAAATGATAATAAATAATATAACATTGGTACCCAACATGGAAAGTCCTAAAACAATATATATATATATATATGATATATATATTATAGTATATATATATATATATATATATATATAATATATATATATATATATATATATATATATATAATATATATATATTAGTAATATATATATATATATATATATATATATATATATATATAATATATATATATATATATATATATAATATATATATTATTATATATAATATATATAGTATATATTATTATATATTATTATACTATATATATATATATATTTAAATTATATTAATTATTATTAATATTATATATATATATATCATATATATAATATATTATATTATACTATATATATATATTTATATAAGTATATAATTAAAATATATTTTGTGATATTTCTACCCAACGAGGAAGAACTACTAGGTGAAGTAATATTATATACTCGGCTTTCGGTCACGGATAACAATGATTAATCTCAGGCGGATACAGAGTTAGTCAATTAACTTTGGCGATAGGCCGGATTAAACCGGATAGTCGTGGATATCGCGGCCATCCTAATATATATTAATATATACTATTAATATATATATATATATAATATTAATATATAGTATATTATAAAATATTATAGTATAATATTTTTATATTATTGATATATTATGTATATTTTAGCTCACTCTATAAATGAAATCTATTATATATTTGAACACACGGTGCCCTATAGCTATATTATAGTATATATCTAATCATGTATATATATAGTATATATATATATATATATATATATATATATATATGATTATATATATAAATATAAGTGATATATAAAAAATGTAAAAATTACAGTCTGCAGAACAAATACAAATACAGTGATCCCTCGCTCTATCGCGGTTCACTTTTCGCGGCTTCAGTTTCAAATTAATCGTTATGTATATCATTAATACTAGCAATAAATAAAAATAACTTAAAACTGAAGTGGTCGTTGTAATAAAATATAGACCGGATGACATTAATTTAATACTTATATATATATATAATATATTATATATATATATATATATTATATATATAATATATATTATATTATATATATATAATATAATAATATATATATTAATATAAATATATATATATATAATATATCATAAATAATATAATATATATATTTAGAATGATATCACAGGCATTCAAAGCTCTAGCACGGACGCCAGTGTGAATATTGGCCTAATTAAATCTCAAAAAAAATACATACAACACACCCTGTGAAAAGGTGAAATATACTATTGTCCTGGCATTACTGCTCTGGAATGAATTTGATATCCCCGAGGACTGCGTGGCTACAAAGCAAGAAAACAAAATTAAAAAAAAAATAGAGTACCAGCAAAAAAAAAGATAGTAAGAATTCTCTGGAAAAACTACAAAATGCGTGAGAAGAGAGAACAACTGACATTTTTGGAAATCTTTTTGGTAAAATTGTAGTTAGGAAATTGTAAAAAAATTAAACATAAATTGGCTATTTTTTTGGAGGGGTGCTGGCAATATTAGTATCTTTATATATATTATTTCGTAAAGGTATCTACATCCGCAATTTAGGGGGCACGAAGCCGATCCAGAGGCACGACAGAATAGGACGTTAGTTATAACCAAATAGCCTGAAATGACGCGCAGAGGAAGATGGTCGTAGGCCGTGACCCCCGCGACACCCTAATAGCCAAAGAGGGGTGTTCTGAAGGTAGTATCCACTCTCCAACCAGCGACAGCGGGAGACAGTGAGATAACCTGCACCCTGTAGTTGCCCGAGTAGAGGCGGCACTAGCGACACGGTCCCAGACATCTGTCCACGGTGGTGCGATTACCACTTGGGATACACTCTCAATTTATAATGGAAAAGAAAAATGCAGAAGAATTATAGAAGTGAAATATTCATATGATATATTTTAACGGAGTAACGTGAATAATATTAGTCGTGTAATATAAGGTGCTCTATAATCATATTATTAATAATATTATTAACAATAGTTTTTTAATTTTTTTAATTTTTTTTACATTTTTCCTATCTAAAATTTTTTTTAACGCAGGATTGCCAAAAATGTATTCCTTATCGGCTTGCGCTGTAGCTATTGTAGTTTTGAGATAACACTTGATATCATTATTCCGCACTAATCAAAAATCTGGAAATTAGTGCATATTCCAGCGGCTAAATTGTTATTCCTTTCCCTGTAACTGTCAAATAAGTAATTTATCTTGAGATATGGATCGTGGCTCTTCTAGAGGAAGGCTGATCGTATTATATATATAATATAATTTTCACACTCATGGTATTCACTGCTGGGATGTGAACCTGGGCCCTAGTACTAGATATGTTACGTACTAGTATATAATAGTCTGTTATGATCAGATAACACGCCACGAATATGGTAATAAAAAATGATAATAGCCATCAGAGTAATATATTGTGTTATTCCTGTGTGAGTGTGAATATATTCAATCACATCAAAACAGGAACTATATACAGACGCAACTATACTCTACCTCTACGGTCCAAACACTTCATGGTCTATAGCGTATAAGCGACACAACCAGGAGAGAGACGCAGAGAGACGCGAGAAGTGTCGAATATGTACTAATCACATTCGTGCGGTTCGTGCTACAGTCGTTGACTTCAGCTACGGTGAGTCACCGCGGAACGGCTGGACGGGTAGGCAGATGTTGCGTCGTGTGGCTCTCACTAATACGTTTGTGGTGGTTGATTAATATCTCTTACATAACACGGAACAATTCTTTCCGCAGAAAGGGCTTTTTACTTTTAGTTCCAGATCGTAGGCGTCACGAGGAATCAGTACAACACGTACTTGACTGGACACATCTGCTTAGGCTAGGTTCAATCCATGTGTCTGTAGTAATTAACTCATATAGGGGCTCATTATTTTTTGAAATACCTATCCATATATATACTGTGCGTTTGAAATATTATGTAAGCAGTTTGTTTATACATTATACAATTAATATATAATATTCCCCGGCTTACATAACAGTTATTTTCACTCTCACTCTGAGCGCGGTTGACTAATATCTACTGTTTTGTCGCTACGACCTCAGTAGTGTGGACTAGGTGGTATAAGAGTGCTCGATCGTGTGGTTTACTCCTAGTTGTGTGTGGGTGATTATTATATATACTTCACCACAATGAGATTAAAATTCACTAGTTCGATTTACTCATTTTAGTCATCGTGGTCAGTGTGTCTCGAGTCATACACTAACTTACGAGAGGACTCTGTTAGGGTACCTACAGGTTCACATTACTCAGTCAGTGTGAATATATATAATTACTAATAGAGGGATTATATTTTTGTGTAATAATATATATTATATACAATATTCTAGATATATATATATATGTGATATTGGTTTAAAGCAGTGAAACTATGCGATATTATACAGACTTACTCACATCTGAAAAAATAACTACAATAAGTACGATCATCATATAGTGAGAAGATAAGTTAGAATATTATATACTAATACATTAGCTTAAGGATATGTCCATTATAGGGCAATCAATATTTCTAATTATGCGGAAACTGTAAAAAAAGGAAAAAAAATAAAAATATCTCAAAAACTACAATGCTACAGCGAAAAAGGAATACACTTTTGGAATCCTTGTAAAATTTTAGTCAGGCAAAATGATAAAAAAAAAAAATAATAATAATAAAATAATATTAGACCTATTTTTGTTTTAGGGAGCAGGGATTGATATATCATATATAATATATATATAATATATATTATATATATATATATATATATATATACTATATATATATATTATATATATATATATATATATATATATGTCTATATATATATATATTATTTGTAAAGGTTTAAACGGCAATGGTAGGGGCGCTCGAGCCCGACGGGGAAACAGGGGGGACGTTTTCCATACCCCGTAGGGGAGGGGCGGAGGAACCCCCGCGCACCCAAATACCAAAGGCGGGGGTTCCGGAGACCCTCCTCCCCCGGAAGCGGGAATTAGTCCTACCCCGTAGTTTTCCTGGAAGGCGAGAGACCCGACTCTGCCATCGGTCGCCGTATACCCTCTGGGGGTATTCTTTGTAACAAAAACAAGCAAAATTTATAGAAGCTTTATTTTAAACGAGTAACCACTAAAGGTCTAAATAAGGCTCTCTAATCATTTAACTATAATTATTAACAATATTTTTTTTTATTTGTCATTTATACCCCAGGTGTGAGAAGGGTGAATTTACACAAAAGATCAATTTCTAAAAATATATGCGAGCTTGATTTTCTTAAGTTTAAATTTTTAATCTAGCATCATTTTATTGAACTTCATGGCATTTCCACTGTAGTGCACTAACTATGGTTAACCTTTATATTATTTAAGAGTTAATGAAATAAATTAGGTTATTTTCTGAATTTCTATTTGTATTATTTTCTATTATGTTTTTATGAAATAAAAAAGGGTTACTTGATGCAATTGTTCTCAGAGAATCGAAGAATAATAATAATGTGCCGGAGAAGACTTAAGTTTTTTAAAGTTCTTTTTATATAGATAAATTAAGTATCTTATTTTACATTTTCTTGTCACTACTAATACTCTGATTAACTCTTTAAAGATTGAGATTCTATGGCAGCTAGCGGTTGAGTTTAAAATGAAAGTTCTAAATATTTAAATTTGAATTGTAAGTTTCACAGTAGGCACTGTTCCAAAAGTTTAATATAGTATTTTCCATTTTAATAAATCAGAGTACGATAACCGTTTGGCAAAGTATCGAAGACCTGCGTTGGCTCCTTAGCTCCCTACCACTGTTTGCAGACCATTTTGTATCTATGATGTGCAAAACTCTCTTGAATTACAAGGAAACGTGTCAAGCAGCGTATAGGGGCATTACACAACCAGAATCGGAAGACAAAAGGGTAATATCGGCCACTTGGGCTAAGGATGAAGATATTAAAAGATTTTTAAAGTAAGTAAAAATTCATGGATGTGCTATTATTATTTTTAAAAAAGGATTCATTTCTACTCTACTTATTTTGCATTCCAAAATTTTACCTTTTCTAAGTTCAGGAACGGTATGTATTTAGAGGAACTAGAAATTTACTCATTTTGAGATAGGTACCTTATATTTGACGATGGGGTGAGAGAAGAACTAATTTAAATTTTACCTTTAATATATTATATAAGAAATTTTATATCATGCCTGCGTTTCAAAGAGGTCTTAGTGTTGCAAGTTTTTTTCTTAGTAAATTATCGTTGTTTTAGTTTAAGTTGTATTGTTTTTAGCAGTCGTCAATTTAAGGAAAGCTCTTTATTGTTATAACACTTATTTTCTGTGAATTGTGACCTTTTGAAATTTTTATGTGGGGATAGTAGGAGTTTGCTTCTATACTACTATGGACACAAGGTATAAAGTTAAAGGTTTATCTCTTTATGTATAAACATTTTCTTGCTCATTTGGCTTTGCTTATGAAAATTCTTTATTTATTTTTTTTAAGCTAGTATTTTATTTTCTTAAACAATTAATGAGAAAATAGTCTCTTGTGAAAGACTTTAGTGTTAAGTGAGTTGCTAAACACACCCAGTAATTCAGGATTAATGTTTCTGCATTATTTTCTTGCTTAAGTAAATTTAGTGGGAAGAAGTGTTTTAAATTATGAAATAGCTGGCATTACTATCTTTATATAATGGAGAAACTTTGGATTTGAAAGGAAAAAAATAGAATATAAACCAAACTCGAACAAACCAAAAAAGAAAAAACAAATCGTAAAGGAAGTTGAGAAACAAAAAGAAAATTGAAATGTTCTAAAGATTTCGAATTTGAGTTCATTTTTGTTAAACGCAAAAGAAAATCAAAAGAGTCCCAATACCCAAATGAGCAAAAAAGCGTATGCTCCAAATATTTCATGTGGAGACAGAAAGAACTGCCTTAAACCTTGTCTAAGTTTCTTCTATGTCATGTATACATCTTCCATTATTTCCATTTATAATAAAGTTTCGCATAAAAACTAATAGAGTAATTAGCTGGAATACATAAGATCATAGATGAATAATGAGTTAATAATAAATTATAATACACGATAATAATACTAACAATAAATAAGTGAAAATAATAAATAATAAATGAATCTTATTTTTAAAGTGAAATGCAGCTTATCACGTATATCCACAACTACCAAATATATAAGACTTATTCTATTTGTGCCAGAAATATTCCGAATTGATGCATTTCAAACTTATCAGTATATAAAATAATTTGCTAAACACGCTTCTGCTTAACTTAAGTTTATGGTACTCCTCTTTATGCATCGTTTTCACTAAACATTCCTTAAGGAAACAGAATCCATGTTGAACACCCTAAGTGCTGATTTATAATTGAGAAATGTTTGAAAGAAAATAAGTAAAGTTTACTTAAATTATGTTTTGATTTAGTCATGCTATTGGAAGCTGAACAATCTTCACACATTACGCAAAGATCATTAAAGAGTCATTTAACGCCGTCCGAATGGTCTTCAGCAGATTTTTGGACTTTCGCCTCTATTAGCTTTGATGGAAGATTTGTCATTAATAAAGTTCCCAAAAGTTTTAAATATAAGCAGTTTATGTAACCTGTATGAGCAAGTATAGCTTTATTAAAATATTTAGTTCTAATAAACATTCCAAATTTTCTTTTTTGCTGTATACCCTCTTTTTGAGATAAAAATTATATTTTGCTGAAGACATGATTAACAATGTAACATACATTCTTAAAGTAATTTTATGCCATTGTTATCTGTAAACTAGATGTATCTGTTCAAATATGCAATGGCTATGTTGTTGAAGTACAAAAAATATGCAGTGGCTGTGTTATTGAATAGTAAACTTTTTACTCCAGTTTTTTGGCAATGTTTAAGAATTTATTTCACCGTGGCAAAAGTAAGCATATACAATTTCAAGTATTTGTTTTAATTTGTCATATATATATATGAAACTAAAGGTGTTGGACATTAAGTATTTATAAATTCAAGAATGCAGTACAGATGAGATGTGCTCCTTTTAGTAATTATATAATTTTTCATAATATGCAAAGATTCCCTTACAACCAGTTTTTCTGTCATACTTCGGAGTTCTGCACAATTTTGCACTATCATGGCTCAGATTTTAACTATTGTGGGCGTTTAAAGATTTTTTGATGAAAAAAAAAAGTCCTTCAGATGGAAATGTTATTGAAGATGCTCACAATTACCAAGCATTCCTAAGCGTCATATTTGATTCTAAAAGTAGAAGAGGATATCTGTTCACTTTACAGTAGTTTTCTTAATTGTTAAAAGTCCTAACATGTTACTGATTAATTGATTCCACTTAATTTTACGGTCGAGAATGAAACAGAACTAACGTAATTAAGATAAATATTTATTTCGCCAACTTGGTTACTGTTTAATTAGTTCCAATATTCGTTGATTTTTGTTGGTGCGTTCTGATTTGAATCCTTTTCAGCTCAGGTATTTGCGCTGATCAATTTTTGTGTTCGGTTTTTCTTTTTTAGCACAAGTTACATATTTATGTGAGGTTGGATGGGAAAGAACCCGTCACACAAACCTAAAAGGTGAACTTAGCGACATGCAGATGACGTAATCTTTATAGGCAGACTTAAAATTGGGAGAGTTGCGTTTGATCGTAGCTCTTCGCATCAGGCAATAATTGGACAATATAAAGTGCCACTACTCTCATGTAATAATATTATTTTCATCTTTTACTTATATTACTACCTGTCGCTCGTAATCGTTAATTTTATGAACTGGTTCATTCCTTTTATACTAGTATCTCAAATTTCTTTGCGATAGTTATGATCTCGACCTTGTGTTTAGTTCTCATGTCTTAGTTCATGTCTATAATGCTGGGCAACGTGCTTATTGTGATATGATTACAACAAGAAAACTTATTCTTTTCACTACTGCAGAATTCTATGATTCTCTTTCTCGTAATCTCATGCATCAGGAGTGATTAAGTATTTGATCTGGCTAACTACCTTTTCTCTAACTGAAAGTGTTATGACTTTGTGCCTAGCATGGTCTTAATGACAACTCATTTTATTTTCCGTATAGTCCCAACCTTGACTATACTAATAGTGAATTTAGTTAGACGCTTAGTTGCGGGTTCGAAATATTCTTTTAGCTCGATCTAAGACTGTCGATAGCAGTTCTGCACACTTCGATACACTGATGCTAAGAAATTCTATTTATGATCTTAGGTCGCACTTAGGCCATAGAGAGTAGAGTTTGATACATAATAAGGTAGAGTGATCTTAAATATATATAATACTTAAAAGTTTAACTCAGTAATATAATATACATCAGAGTAGGAATTTGGCAGTATATACGTCAATGTTAAATTTACTATATATTAAGTGAGTATTTATATAAACTTACTCGTCTTGATATTTACGTTGCGTATATAGGCGCTTTAGTTCAATCCTACTACGGGGTTAAGTATTCTAGATTTATCTATTACCTAGGGCATAAAGAATTATAATCGGTGACTAGCCAATAAACTACTTGGTTGTGCGTATTGACTTGTAGCTAGAGAGTACCTACGTCCTATATATATGATATCTCAATCTTCCTGTAATACCCTCGCGCGTGTTTACTACCCTGTGAGTCAGGGTTATATAGCACGTTAAAAATTAATAGGTAAACACGGTTAGTATGTATTAGTATATATATTATAGGGGACTTACAGAAGTCTAACTTTAGGGCCGTATACGAATCCAGTAGCCCTGTCGCCACCAAGTGTTGCAAGCCGGCTTTTAATCTTCCCCCAGAGAAAAAACAACTCAGACCTGCTACCGGAGGACTTGAACTAGCGTCCTCATCGCACGAAGTTCGCGAGTAACCCCCATATATATTCAAATATTGAACAATTTCGACCTCCTACTTCTGATGATTAATTTCTGTGTAACTCGAGTAATATTTTTAGCTCCGTCCATGGTTCGCTCTACTCTCTATGGCCTAGCCTTAATCTAAAGAACTTTCAATTCCAGTGTTCGAAGAGTCGACGTCGCGAATGTTGCAGACCGATTCTATAGAAGTACATCCTTCTGAACCCTGCAACTATCGTCCTATAAGTTTTGCCAGTATTGTCAACTAGCAGTGCCATCTGGGCAATTCTTTTTCACCTGTTTCAGGATAAAAGTCTGTACCAAACAAAAAGAATACTTGTACAATACACAGCACAAGAGTGTAAGGAATTTAATAGAATTAAATTTTAAAGAGAAAGGCAAATCTCAAAATTAATATTAAAAAGAAATAAATAAACAAAAATAAAAAAAAATACATAATACACACATTAATAAACAATTTGACAACATTTTTGAAAAATTTACAACCCCACATTTTGGTTTTAAATTAAAATTTTATATTATTCAAGAGTCATTGTATTTTTTTAAACATTTAGAATGCTTCTTTCTGGTAGGCGAAATTACAACTTGTGTCCAAACTCTAATATATAGTATATGATATATTTGCACATTGTAACAATATTACACTAATAGTTATAATCTTTCCCAATGACTAAATTAAATATTGTTTAAAAGCTTTAGAAAAATAATGCAATACTAAATAAAAACTCAGTGCGCAAAAAAAAAAATTTAAAACCTAAATCTGGAAAGAAAATAAACAAGGGGCAATGCACACAAATTTACACTGGCATTGAAGAAAAGAAGTAGAAAATAAAGCAATTGCAAATATAAAAAAAATACGCGGACATTCGTATATATACATAATATACAAGCGAAACCTTTTGGGCACCAACCACAACATAAGAAATAAACAACTCCCAATCTTAAATTTCTCTCTAATCTATATGTAATCATATATCTTTTTAATTATATTTTTACAACTTTTTATAATGTGAATAACATCTTTCCATTATTTATTAATGCAATTTTATTTAATAATGTTTTCCATATGTCTATTTAAATTTTTATTAATTAGCACCTGAAACAGATGGAAGGTTCTTAGGTGAAACTGATCCGTTGGTAAACCAAGAGGTAGTTTGATACCTCGAATTGGTAATTGCTTTGCTTTTGTGAGGAACTATTTTACTTTGAGAAGACTGAGATTTATTTGAGCGCTTGTGCTTTCGGCGTTTATGGACACACCGCTGCTTTTCAATAGTATTATTTATTGGACCTTGAGATTCATCGTATTTCTCTTCATCAATTGTAGCAGAAGCAACTTTAGGTAAAGAATTTACAAATGTTGGGGTGTTAACTGGTGCTGGAGGCTCAGGTGGTTTAGGAGTTTCAATTTTATCTTCATTGCAAATATTTTTGGATGCAATAATTTCTGATTTTTCTTGAGCATCATTATTTTCTGGGTTTATTGTCAGACGATGCTTTTGATGTTTTTTCTTTCTGCGGCTTCTACTAGAACATCTTGAAGAGGAATCGAGATCTAAGAAATCTGGTCTAGGAACTTTTGAATCTTTTACTTGTTTGATTTCTCTTATTAATTTTTCTGATTTTGCTTCTTTTCTTTTTTTGTTTGTGTCTTCGACGTTTGGGTTTTTATTCTCTTCATTTTCATCTTTCAAATCCAAAGAATTTTTGCTTGCATTTTCAGACACTTTCTCTTTTGAACCACTGTGAGTATCAATTATATCTTCGTCATTTTTAATTTCACTTACATTTTCATTTTCCTTGTCAACATCTTTCTTTAAAACCTCAAATATTTCGTGGAATATTTTCCTATATACTGGGGCAGTTTGGAATCTACTTTCACAAGGATTCATTGGCGTCTGAACATGCCAAGTTTTGCCACTGTTAGCGACAGGAGTTGGAGTTATTGCATCTTCAAATTCTTTTTGATAAAAAAGTACGTCAATATCAGTTTGTGTCATTTTACTACAAAGTCGTGTCTCCCCTTCTGAGAAACCAGAAGAAGAGGTCTCAACTTCAGAATGTTCTTCCATATTACTTTTTGGTCGAGTAGTTGCCAGTTTTAAATCACATGAACATGTTGCACACCTTTGACAGAGTACAGATACATTGCGTTGCTGTTCATTCGGTACTAAATTTGCAGTTACTATACTCATAGGACCAGACATTTCATCAATCCCTGAATCAACAATAGTTTGTGAGGGTGGTGCCTTAATCAGAAGTGATTCACGAAGTTCATACTTTTCCCTAAGACGAAAATGAAAGCAGTTCCATATTTTCAATAAGTATTCTTTGAGCCACATTCTACAGAAGCACATTTGCAGCATCAAAAGTCAATACGGCAAAGTGAAATGGTCGATTGAAATATAGCAGTAACAAACTTGTCCACAGAGGGCCAGTATTCATGAACAATATAATCATATTATATATATATATATTATATTATATATATAATATATATATATATATAATATATTATATATATACTATATATATATATATATATTATATATATATATAATATATATATATAACTATATATACAATTAAACACGGTAAAAATACTATTATTTCTATATAATATAATATTATAAATATAT
>JABUQX010032419.1:27500-47500 GCA_015478945.1 Trachelipus rathkii
CGGGGTCTCTTTTCAGGATTGTCAGAATTCATTACAACTACAATTCTTCTAAATCAACAGTCCTAGTAGATCGGGGTCTGACTGCATTAGTGTGCTCTTTGGACTGAAAATACCGTTTTCAGGCAGGCGTTGATGAATTGTGGCAAAAAACCTTGCGCTTGAACAAATTCGGTTGGGATATTTCTCTTGGTACAAACGTCTTGCTGCAGAACTATTGCAGCGTGCCATCACATACATTAGATCAGTGATCTCCAAAGTGGGGTACGCGTACCCTGGGGGGTACACAAAGTGATACTTAGGGGTACGCCTAAGAAGTACGATCACAATCACTTGTGAGTGTATGATGTATATTATATTATATTATTTTATTATTATTATTATTTATTAATATTATTATTATTTTTATATATATTATTTATTATTATTATTATTATTATTATTATTATTATTATTATTGATTATTATTATTATTATTATTATTATTATTATTATTATTATTATTTATTATTATATTTATATTATATTATATTATAATTATAATTATATTGTTTATATTATAGGCCTATAGGGGTACAACTTATTAATTATTTTCGTCTTAGGGGGTACGCGATCAAATAAGTTTGGAGATCGCTGCATTAGATGCCTGTCAGGCTAGTTCAGATATGAACTACAACGTGGTATTACAAACCCATATTTCAATTAACAAAGGAACACTTAAGAGAACACACAGTCAATGAGTTAATTGTAATGCGTAACACAAACAAACAGTGCATTTATTGAATATAGTAATTGTGTTTTGGTCAACAATGTGCCGAAATGTTTAATGGAAGGAGTATCTGTTTGTGGAAGAGTTGTTTTTATTTAATGAGATGTCTCAATTACTAAAAATTTCCATTCTTTTACCAGTTTCCAATAATTAAATCTCCTACATTCACATTGTTCATTCAATAGGTGTTTTTGGGTTCCTTAACGTGGTAACCTAATCGTGCTCTTGCTGAAAATCGCCTCAAATACTTTTACGCAGCCATTTTTAAATTTCTATAGAAAAATCTATACTTCTTATTTGTAGTCATAAGCATACACAACAGTATCATCCCAAATATAGGGTTTGTAACCTACTTGTTCGTAGATGGCAAAATTTAGAAAAAAACACATACAGACAGCAACGAAAACTAAAGCACATTACGTCATAGCCTATATAGAACTTTTACCTGTTATTTGTTGCCAATTTCTTTATGAGTTTAAAAACATTTTTGCCATAATCTTAATCACCCATTATATATATATATATATATAATTATTATAATATATATATTATATATTATATATATAGATATATATAATATTATATAGTATATATATATATATTATTATATATAATTTATAATATATATATATATTATATATATATGTATTATATACTATATAAAAGGATTTTTTAGCTAGACTGAGCATTCAAAAAAAGTCGAACAAAATGTAACGGACTAAAAAGTAACGAGAAAAAAAACTAACGGAACTTATTCGGAGCGTTACATGAAAGAAAAAGTAACGAGCTCGTTACTCCGTTACTGAAAACTAATTCCGCTAGTAACGAAGTAACGGAGTAACGGTCGTGCCACCTCTGTATATATATATATAAATATATATATTATTAATGATATATATATATATATATATATATATAATATATTAATATTATAATATATATATATTTATATATAATATATATAAATATATATATATATATATATTATATATATATGATATATACGTATATTATATATTAAATAATATATATAATATATATATATTTAATTTATATATATATTTAATATATATAATTATATTATATATATATTTATATATATAATATATATATATAATATATATATATATATATATATACGTATAGTATATATTATAATATAATATTATATTATAGATATATATAATATATATATATATATATTATTATTATATATATATATATAATATAATATATATATAGTATAAGTATATAATATATATTTATATATAGTATATTATTAGGATCTACCGTCCTAACCCCAATTAGGTAGTGCGTAGCATACACGGAACAGAAAAGTAGTAGACATGACAATGTCGAAAAGAAAGCCCCCTCCTCCCCCTTATACCTTAATGAGAAACTCCTCGCAGTCCAGAAAATTCACCATAGGGTTTCCACGGAGACTGCGGCGAGCCCCCTGTGTGATATCGCGTCAGTGTGGGTTCATCCCTGGGCAAGCCCACAACCATACCCCCTCACAAACCCCCCCATTCAACTCCTGTTATGCAACATTTTACGTTCTCTCCTCTGCCAAACAACTCACATTTCTCTCCTTCAGACATGCCTTTCCGACTCAATCCACTTTTTCTTCGGATCTCCCAGCCGTCATTCTAGAACCCCTCATCACCAACATCCGTTAACCAAACAGAATATCATCATCCTTTCCATCGGGTCAAACCACCTCAAGGTACTCTCGTTTATCTCTCATTTAACGCCTTTCTCACACCCACACCACTCCCTCTTAATGCGTTCATTCATTATTTTATCTCAATTCTTCTGCACCTAACACGCCCTAACTTGTTCATCGGAACAGAAGTATTAATGATCGTTATACTCTTTTTATAGACCATAGTTTCACTCTATACATTTCACAGCTAACACATACCCTCATACAAAACCCTAGCGGACTCAAGACTTAGTCTTCTTACATCCACCAACATTTAATTGCACCAACCACCTTCCTCCCATTCACAACTTTCCTACTACACTTTGCATCGTCCGGTCCCTTTTCATCCAACAGTTCCCAAAATATTTTAAACTCAGATACTTGTTACAGATGCACCATCCACATGACTTCACATGCGAGCTTTCACTCACTCACTACAAACCTTCACTTTATCTACAATATCTTTTCAAAACCCTCCTTTTGCACACCCTAGCTAAAACCTTTATCAAACTCTCTTAAAATTCACCACACAAAACCAAATCATCCCGCATATAATAAGCAGCGCACCTCGACTCTCTTCCATTCTCGATGTCATTCTAACACCTTCCCTGCCACCCCCACCTCTAAAACTTCATAATATATATATATATATATATATATTATATAATATATATATATATTATAATATTATAATTATATATATTATATAATATATTATATATATATATATATATATATATATATATATATATATATTTATATATATATTATCCCTGTGTTGCGTGGGAGAAAGAATTTCACAACGTTACGTGTGTGGTGTCGTTAAAAGGACACAATAAGGGACAATAGATAGCATGTGTTGGAGGTCCCGCTACCAGAACTTATTTACGCCCTAGTACGGAAGCTCGAGTGAAATAGCCTCAAATTTTTGTTGTGCATGTTGCGCATCCCATCCCTGTTTCTGGGTTCTGGGGGAACCAGGGCAGCTGAAAGATATATATATATTATATTATATAATATATTATTATAATTATATATCATATATATCATATATATTATATATATATATAAATATATATATATATATATATATATATATATATTAATTAATATTATATATATATTATATATATATATATATGTATGTTAAGGAAAATGAATTTTTTTTTCTTGTGAAAACGAATACGAATATTATTAACCAATTTTTTTTATTCTAATCTTTCACATAAAATATTAGATGCTTAAGTTAACATATCCTATATCTACCCATGCATTAAGCTAACTAATCCTATATTGACACCGAACATCTCTATAGTAGTGAAAATGGAAGGTCATCTAATACAATCATATCTGCTATTTTGGTACCTACTCTTATAATTTTTACATCTTTGGCATTCCATATTGTTTTTCTCGAAGCCCATTTCGAGAGTTGCTTGCTTTGTTTTTTTATAGAGGCGTTATCATGCCTTCCACTTTCGATTTCCTTTTTTAATCCATCTTCTCAAACATTCGCTTGAGCTCTTCAATATGTTTAGTTTTTAGATGATTTCTGAGACTTCATATAACTCCCCCCCTCTTCTGGAATAGGCTAATTCATGCAGCAAAGTTTGCATTTAGCCTTTTCATCGATCATGACACGAAAATAAGTCCCAGACCAGAACTAGATCGTATTCCATTATTAATAATTATTCTAGTTTTGCATACGTGCGCAACGAATTTCACTGATAACCTGATGCAAATTGGCAAGATTTTGCATAATATAAAATATTCTTTTATATTCGGGATTAAATTTTCGAATACGAATAATAAAAATATGGGAATATTCTCGAATATGAATATGAATATGAACTATTCTCGAATACGAATATGAATATTCGATCCATCTCGTAAATATATATTTATATAATATATTTTCTAATTAAATATATACTATAATTATATGTTTATATACTAATATATATAATATTATATATATATATATTATATAATATTAAATATATATATTATATATTATAATATATATATTATATATATTATATTTTACTATATTATATTATACGAGAAAGGATTTCCACATCGTACGTTCTAGCTTGCCCGTAAGAGGCGACAAAATGAACAGAGTTCCTGGGTTTGGGTCCCGCTAACACTTATTGTACCCTAGAAGTGCTCATGCATACCTCGGATTCCGGTGCATGTTTGAGCACAGTACCCCAGCTTGTGGAGGAAGAAGGACAGTTCCGGATCGTCTGCCGTTATGTGAGCAGCTGTGTCATTAAGCCCCATAATACTCGCAACTAAACATTGATTTCAGTCAGGACATATATAACTCAATTCTATTGGCTGGAACTAATTGTAATAGTAACGATTTCTCGAAATGAAGGCTGAATAATAGGTTAGGTGCAATGATTCATTCATTCATTCATTCATATACGTGGGAACCTACCATGACTGTCCATAATGCATATCCGCCATTTTTCAAATGAAGGCACATCTCACCATATGAACTTGTCATATCTTCGAGTTCATCAGTGAAATCATTGCAGTGTTTATGCTTAGCTGCTGTTGACATTTGTGATTTGAAACTAATTAAAATAAAAAAAAAAAAATAATAATAATAATAATATAATAATAATAATTAATTAATATAATAATAATTGATAATAAAAAAATATAATTAATACCGGTAATAATACATAATAATAATAATAATAATAATAATAATAATAATAATAATAATAATAATAATAATCCAGGTAATAATAATAATAATATAATAATAATATAATATATATATAATAATATAAATAATAATTAGCAGTAGTTGGTGCTGACTCATGAACCATTTAATCTAAGTCTGGAAGTTGAGCTAAAAACCTGCAATAGGATATTATAAAGATATGACTCTTAAAAGAGTTTTAGACTGAAGATGGGAGTGAAACTATGGTGATATTGTTAGGGGGGGAGGAAAATAGTATAAAATATCATATAAAGAAATCAATTAACAAATTTTACTACGATTTAATTTAATATATTACTTATTATTCATTATTAATTATTATCTATTATTATAATTATTATTCATTATATATTATTATTATTATTATTACAAGTATCTAACATTTCTAATAACCTTGTGAAGTTTATAAATAAAATTATCCGAGATTCGTGGATTTTTTTAAATGGGGTCGATGTAATGTAAATATATATATATATATATAGTATATAGTATATATATATATATAATAAGTATATTTATTATTCATATATTATAATATTATATTATATTATATATATATTATATAGATATATATTATATATATTACTTTATCACTGTTGCTCTATAGTTCCAAATAAAAGAAAAAATATAGATAGAGAAAGAGAGAGAATAAAGATTAACAAACGTGAATTTTGAAATTATTGAAATATCAGAAATTGATAAATTCATCTTGGAAAAGTGAATTAAAATCAGGAGGTCTAAAGCAACATCGATACACTACCGAAGACAGAAATTAAAAATGCCACAATATTCGTCCAAAGCGTGGAGAAATACAAATGCACACCTCAATCCACACCCACATGGGAAGAACCTGGCAAAGTTATATCTCACTTTCTAACAAATCCTGCCTGAAGAACTGTCCTCTCCACTGCAAGCCAATTCTCTTCAAGATCTAAAGTTGTTCTCTCTTCCTTCAGACTGACAATCTCTTCTCAAAACGCGTTCTCCTCCCTATATATAATATTAATTATATTATTATATATATATATATTATATATATATTTAATTATATATAGTATTATATATATATATATATATTATAATAATATAATATTATATATATAATAGTATATATATTATATATATATATATATATAATATATATTATATATGCGACTCTACTGTATATAATGTGGTATTTAATATTATTTAGTAGTACGTACTGCCTGATATATATATATATATATTATATATTATATATATTATATATAATATATATATTAGAATTTATATATATTATTATATATATATATATATATATATAATATATATATATATATTATATAATATATATTATTTTAACAGCTATTAACGCTAATTCAAAAGTAAGTAAGAAATAGTTTGCAAAGCCACTACACTCGACCTCCTGAGTTTAGCCTCTACCGAGCGTGAGTTAATAACTTAAAAAAGAAAAGAAATATAAAATAAGTACCTGAGAGAGCATTCCCAAGTTCATCTCGAGATCTTCTCGTCTTTGGCTTCATTTTTGGCTCTTCTTGCATGATTTGGAACTTCGTCTGGAGTTTCCATCTATCTCAGATGTTCCATGCATTCTCTTGCTAAATTTTCACCACATATCACGATTTATATATATATATAATATAATATATATATATATATATATATATACAGAAGCTATATATATATATAATTATATATATATAATGTATATATATATCATATATAATATTAATAAATAGTATATAGTATATTTCTAGTCTAATTAAATAGTTTAGTTTTAAATCTATGAACTTCAGAACTAATTGAAAATAATAATAAAACCCATTTTAATGTTGAAGATGAGCAAAAATAAATAGTGAAAATGAAAAGGAGAAACTAAAATAATATTAAGAAAGTAATAATAAAAAGGTAATATATATATACTATATAATATATATATATATATATATTTATATTTATTAGTTTGGTTATTATTTAGGTTGTTATTTATTATGGTGTATTGTGTTGGATTTTTTGGGGTTTTATATCTGATATATATATTTATATATATATATATATATATATATATATATATACTATAATATTATATATAATATATATACTATAATATATATATTAATAATAAAGAGCACCATTAATCATTAAATTATAAACCTCTCAAAAGCAGGGTTCCTCAAGGTTTGCATCATTGTTGGTTTTGATCATTGTTCATTCAGCTTCTCTCTTTTATTCCATTAATAACCTTTTATCTGTCGCTCCATCGCCTATCCATCCTATGCTCGTGAGTCCTCCTTTCAATACTCATTTGGTATCGAAAAACATCCCACACAACCACAAATAATTGATGATCGGAGAATAACTATATAGCAACTGAATTCTGAATTTTTCTTATTTCTTATTGCGATAAAGGATTATGGTTGTTTTTAATTCCTCAAAAACTAAAAAAAAATTTAACCATCTATTCCAAATTTATAAATCTTCCACAGAACTAACAAGACTTTAGAAAAACATTACAACAGCATTGTCTCAATGCTACAAAATTTCCATACAACCTAAACACCTTAGAACAGTGTTTAAATAAACCTTCTCACTCTATTATTTTGTGATCTTTCTTTGAAGGACTATTTTTTTCTTTTTCTTTTTCATAATCAACAAGCTTATAAAAAAAATAGGTATATCTGAGGCGGCTTCTAATTTTCCCCACTGTTCTCGTTATAATCAGAGATCTCTTGCTGAATATAATTTAGGGATTGATCAATATCTCACATATAGTGTGGTTACAATCTTACAGCTCTTATTGAAAGGGTGGAGCCTACGTCTTTCCTCTTTATCAACTCTTCCTCTCTTATTCTCTCCAATCTCTTTCTATCTTTCGAAATATTGCATTATTACATATTACAACAAACACTGCTCTTCTAAGCTATCTTGTGGCATGTCTCCTCCTTAGTAGAAATCTCATGTGACTTGCTTTCCCACGCAGTCTAACCCTTTCTGTGTCCAGCTCTATGTCACCAGGCTTAACTGCTATTCTCATTTTTCCATATACTCAACTGATTATAGTTGGACACTTCCGTTCTCTATTTTACTTTTTTCCATCGAGTTACATACTTCCAAATGCAGTGTAAAGGAACTGTCTGCCATTAATTCAGAACTCAATTTTGTTTTCTTAACTCTAATGGGCTTCATATAGGTCTCATTTAGCCTGTTTCTGCTGAAAGAAATTAAACTCATAGAATTGGGAGAAATCAGATCCACTTCCGAAATTAAATGTCGACGTTTGAAAGCATGTAACTTATAGGAATTAAGGGATATATATATATATATATATATATATATATATATTATATATATATATATATATATATATATATATATAATATACTTATATAATATATATATATATATATTTTATATATATAATACTATATATATATATAGATTATATATATATATATAATATATACATATAGATATATATATAATAATAAATATAATATATATATATATATTATATATTAGTATATAATAATATATATATATATATTAGTTCTGTCCTATGTTCAACTCTCTTTCTTCTTTTCATTAATGAACTTCTCTCTATTACTTCTTCACCTATCCACTCCTATGCTGACGACTCCACCTTCGTTACTCCTTTCATTTTGAAAGAGGTTCCTCCCACCAGCTATTAGGTTAAGCCAAAAGGGTAGCCTCGGAGCAACTAACCTTTGATCTATCTCGAATTTTAACTAGGGCATTGAGAACAATGTTTTCAATATCTAAAACAAACTCAGTTCCTCACCTTTCTACTAGACATTAATTTCCACACAACTATAATAAAATATGCTTCGAAAAGCACACGACTCAAACTTTCGTCTGTCCTTCTGGTGATTCTGGTGAATCTGGTGATTCTTTTTCTCGTGACCTTAATTGAAAGGAGCACATTACTTCTCTTTTCAAACAAGCTTCCAAGAGATTGGTTATCCGGAGACGTTCTCACAATTTCTTCAAGCCACCTCCTCCCCCTCCATTGAGAAATCCTCGCGCCACACCATTTTCTAGTCTCATCCTTTCTCTATCCAACTTCTCACTTCCAGAATTAACGATATGCGTCATTCACATGAAAGAGTATGGGGCAAACTCCCTATTATCTATTTTCCCACTACCATTGACAGCACATATTCAAATATCATGTTTCGGGTCATGTCGGCCATTAAATTGACTCTGACTTGGGAACTTCTCTCAAACTCTGATGAGAGAAGTTCCCAAGTCAGCGAACTTCTCTCAATTCTGATGGAAATTCGTAGGCCTCTGGCATTTATCCACCAGAGGAAACATATAAGAATTATAGTATATTATATATATATATATATATATATAATAGATATATATATTAATATGATATATATATTAATATATATATATATGATAATATATATAATATATATAATATATATAATATATATATATTATATATATAATTATATATATATATATATATATATATTATTAGGGGTGTACCGGAACTGAAATTTTCGGTTCGCCGAACCGGAATTAGCCGGGAATCACAAGAAAAAATCGGCCGGATCCGCCGGAAACCGGAATTTCTAATGAACTTTTGCTTTAACTATAAAGAAATGGAGAAAAATAATTCTATATAACTATTCAATATAAAAATCCTTTTAGTTATTATTATATATATATATATATATAATATATATATAATATATATATATATATATTATATAATATTATATATATTATATATATATATAATATATAATATATATATATATAATATATATATTATATATATTCGACTGTCATATATGATTCATATGTCAAATGTCATTCGACATATCATATATTGATTGACTGTCATCGAGTCGTGGACGCGGGGAAGCAGAAGGGAGCAAAGAAAGAGAATCTAGCGCAGGTAAGGACTGCAGAAGAGTCGCTTTGAAATCTGAAAGATTAATATTGAGAGAGAACTTGTTTAAATCTGAGAAGATATTAAAGATGTATTTCGGACATTGTTTTTAAGAAGTAACTTTAGGATTAAAAGTTTCATGATCAGCAAAAGGAAAAATTTATAATAACGATTCAAATTTCAAAATTTTAAGTATTTTATTTTAAATTATTTTTCAGTATAAAATCAAAAATGGAGGATCAACATTCTCATAAGAACATTGAATTTAGATAAAAATTTGCAATTATATGGAAATTAAAAAGAAAAGAAAAAATTCAACGTAAATGCTATGGAAAGTGAAGCTGCGTTTCACGAAATGGTCAAATCATATGAAGAAAATTCATAAATTCTCTTCGTCTGATAGCAAGGGGCTGAAAACCCCCCTTCTATCATTTGTTTCTTTTGTGAATGGTGATGATAAGTTTGAAAGCTTATCAACCACCCAACACCACCCTGCAGGCTATGCGGGATATTGGTGTTTGTTTTAAAATATATTATATATATATATATATAATATATATATAATAATATATATATATAATATATAATATATATATATACATATACTATATATATATATAATATAAACTTCTATAGCATATATTTTCAATAAATCTATATATATATAATATGTATATATAAGATCTAATATATATATATATATATATATATATAATATATTATATATATATACTATATAATATACTATATATATATATATTAATATTAAATATATATTAACAAAATTTGAGTGAAAGATTTATCGATTAATTTGATACAGATGTTGTCGATAAATAATAACCTCCACAAAATGTTTTTAAAATGCCATTATTCGTAAAAGATTTTTATTGTTAATAATGTTACAAAATCTTTAATTGAGTGTAAAATATGCCACAAAAAAAAAATAAATAAATAAAAATAGGTAGTTCACCAAAAACATTTAATACAACGCCACTTCATAAACATAGGGAAAATCATCACCGAAGAGAATAACTGGAAGTCAAAAATTTGCGATAGTAAAATGGAGGAATCCTGTATTTTCTAGAACACTGGATACCCAAAATAGCGAAAGATCGAAGCCGTTAAACAAGTGAGTCTTGTGGAAAATTCCTTACCCCAAAAAATTTGCCATATCATTGACCCCAAATCACAGGCAATTCTTCAGAAAATAATAAATTTTATTGCAATGAGTAACCAGCTATTCACAATCACTGAAGAGCAGGGACTCATAGAACTTGTTGCCCATTTTCAACCAAAATATCTTATTTCTAGTAGAAAATATTTTTTGTAGAGAATGATGATACACAACTGCATACAGTAAATGAGATCAGGAAGTATTCGAGAAGATTATCTAAGCTGATCAGATATCATTTACTACAGATATATGGAGAGCTAAAATATTCAAACGAGTGGCTATTTATTTCTTTATTTCTTTAATTATTCACTGGCTTGCGAGCCAGTTTGAAAAATTGGACATGCTATTCCAATCAATATAAATATATATATATATATATATAATATACTAATAGCTAGATAATAAATATAAATATATATATATATATAATATATATATATATATATATATATATATATATATATATATATATATATATATATATATATATATATTATAAATTTGAATTTAATGATTATCTTATTATCTATATTTTGAGAATTTGAGTAAACTTTATTTCAAAAATACTGTAAGTATGTAATACACTGTGTATGAATACTACACAAGGCTACCATTATATTTTGTTAAAAGATGAGCTATGTTATGTAAAATAAACTCTCTTCCAGTAAATGTTAATCATCAAGTACATTATTAAAGTCGGTTCCGCCGGAAATTTTTCAAAATTCCGGCCGAACCGGAAAAAAAAATATATCAAATACCCCGGGGACCGCTACTCAGGTACACCTCTACATATATATATATATATATATATATATATATATATAATATAATATATATATATAATATATATATATATATATATATATATATATATATATATATATATATTATATATATATAGTTTATAATATATATAATATATCTATAAATATTATATATAACAGTACCTTTGAGGAGCTTTCATATGAGAAGCATCTACGTAACAGGGGAACCATCTGAAGATTTTTCTGGTGAAGAAAGCCATCTCTTTTCCGGTTTTTCGATTTCTTGTTCTCCTCGTCCTTGTGACTGGTCTTTTCTTATCTGACGATGTTGTGAATTTTGGAATCATCAAGACATTCGAAGTTCAATCGCATTCTTGCTTCCAAGTTCGAATCGTTGTGCTTAGGCTGTTTAATAATATATATATATATATAATATATATATATAGATATATATATAAATAATATATATATATATATATCTATATATATATATAATATATATATAATATATATATATTATATATATATATATATATATATATATATATAATATAGTATATATATATATATATATTGAAGAAACACTAATAGCGAAAAAAATATATAAAATTATTTGAACACTTGGCGAAAGTACAAAAGGAAATAAAAATTGTATGTTTTTGAGGCTTTCTTAAAGAACGGCCGTTAATTTCATTCCACTCTTTTTAATCAAAGTATATTATCACAAAAAAAAAAGGAAAACAAACGTATGAAATTATTAACCCCTTGTTAATCGGCAGCATTTTTAGTTTTAGTTTTATAATTCTTGAAAAAAAAATAACAACGTTAAAGAAAATTTTAAATCTATCGTGAAAATTAAACTCTTTTATGCTCCGACTGTTAAGAGTGAAATCCCACCATACTGTGAATAACTCTTAAAGTATAAGTTTATCATGTAAGACCAAATATTGCAGTTAACTGCTATTTATTTATGACACAAAAACATATATTTTAATGTATTATCAAATATTGGAATGACCTACTGGAAAGAGTTTTTAGAATAATAAAAATCATTAGTGATAAGATGCAAGAACCATTCAAATTAGATAAATTAGACAAAGATGGATGTGTTAACGAAATTAAGGATACTGAGGTGAGTTTTGTATCATTTGCTGCACTTCTACAACTTTCCACTAGACTGTTAACCACGAAGTGTGAACTGGGAAATGCACTTAGCCAAAAAAATTTTTTTAACTGTGAAAATCAATAAACATATATTTTAAAAATTAAGAGAAACCGTAAAAAAAGACGTATTAAAAATGGGCGGGAGGGAACTTTCTAAAATTAAACATTCAAAAAAATCTTCCCGTTCAACCTATATCATGAAACTTCGTGAAGTTTAAACTTATTGAGGCCTTTTTTTTTTCTATTTTAAAGAAAATTTCTGCATCATTTCATATTTCATGAATGAATAAACTTTTGATTATACACAAAAGAAACGGCATAATAAAGAAAAAAAAATATATAATTATTTCAAAATTATTAATGAATCGAAGTAATAAAGATATATAATTCTAGTAATTAAAACTTAAAAAAAAATGCTAATGATTTATTTTTCACAAAAAAAAAAAAAAAAAAAAAAAAAAAAAGTAACTTGCAAGCAATTTAGTGATGAAACTTTTTTCTATCTCTTTGAATAAACGATTTTAAAATGATAAAAAAAATGTTTAATAAAAATCTATAATAAATTAGCTTTACATATAGAGTGTAACAGTCCTTATTTTATAGAAATTTAAATCAAGCTGAAAATTTAGAACATTTTCACGCTTAAAAATTGAGAATAAGAAATAGAAATTAATTTTTTATTTTTTTTTAGAATCTCAATTTCGATCTTAAGTTTTAATTTATTTTAGTTTATTTTTATTTATAAATAAATTATTATTTTTATTATTTTTTTTTAAAGAAAATGTTAAATCATTGAATAAAGCGTCTTGTGGGTGGTAAAACTTAACCTAGGTAAATTTGATATAATAATATATATATATATATATATATATATATATAATATATATAAATATATATATATAATTTATGATTCAATATAAGATATACCAATACGTGTGCTATATATATAGTATATATATATTATATATATGCAGTATCAGTATATATATTTAAAATTGCAAGACGAGGGAAAGAAATGTTGAAATCGCATTTTGCTACGCTCATGAGATTCTCCAACAACCCCCCCCCCCCCTCCCCCCCCCCCATCTTCTATTCATTCAAATGTCCTTTACCTCCAATACTCCTTCCCACTTTTCTCCCTCCCTCTTTCTCTTTCATTACAGATAATCTGAAATAAAAGCTGAAATCATTTGCAATAAAAACTGAAACTGAATTTGAAATAAGATTAGAATGAAACGAAAATAAAAAAATGAAATAAAAACCGACAAAAACTAAAACAAAGTAAACAAAAAAAAAAAAAACTTGACAAAACCAGGTTATTTTCTCTTCTTGTCGGAATTATGCTCCGAAGTCAGTCTCTGGTTGCTATTTTCCAATTCTTGAATCGATATTTCCAACTGTTCGTAAATTCTGAGCCTCGAATCGTTCACCTCACGCAGAGCGGCAGTTTGCTTGCTCAAGTACTTCAAAAACACAAAGAAAAAATAGAACAAATAATAATAATAATAATAATAATAATAATAATAATAATAATAATAATAATAATAATAATAATAATAATAATAATAATAATAATAATAATAATAATAATAATATTAGTAAATGAACCAAACAGTTATAAAAATTTAATGCATGTTAAGTTAAAAAATAGTAATAAATAATCAATTAATAATAATAATAATAATAATAATAATAATAATAATAATAATAATAATAATAATAATAATAATAATAATAATAAAATGTTTTCATGAATATTTATCGGAATTCTTATACTACGAAAGGTAGGATAGATATCAATAGTTAAATTAGAATTCGTGAAATAAGGTCGTGTTCTTTTTATTATTATTATTATTATTATTATTATTATTATTATTATTATTATTATTATTATTATTATTATTATTATTATTATTATTATTATATATATAATTATTATTATTATTATTGACTAAATTAAATTATTACTACTAAATTTGATTTTTTAGCATTTATAGCTTGTTTTTAGGGGAAATAATTCATTTACTATCGAAAAGTTTATTTTATTATAGAGACTTTGATTCCTTATTCATATTTGATGTTGTTATTTTTTTTCTTTTTTTTTCAAGGGAAAATATAGTCTGGCAACTTTCAAGAAATTGTACTCGAGCTACATGTTTAAACTTTAACAGTAACCTAATTATGCATACATTAACCTATTTTTAGCTTTTTTTATTCTTTTGTCTGACTTCTATAGGTTTGAATATTTAGACTTTTATTTTAATCATTAATTAATTGTAAATTTCAACTATTTAGACTTTTATTTTAATTTTTAATTAATGGTAAATTTCAATTTTCTATTATTTTATATGATAATATTCTTTAGAGTTAAGAGTGGTTGTATGTATGGTGTTTCACCTATGGGTGTGATTGTGTTTTGTTTAAGAGTTAGGTGGGAGTGGATTTAACACTCAATTTGTCATTAGTTTTTGGCTGCCAGAACTCATTTTGGTGCACATACAATGTTTTAATTCCAATGGTCTCTAACTACTCAACTTTGGAATTTCATATAAAATCTTGTTGTTGGTTATAGCTTATGCCACAGAGTACTCAACTTCTGCTAAGAAATAGGTTTGTGCGTACATACATTTTTTGACACATGTGCAATACTTTTCAAAGATCTTGAGTACCCTCACTCATTGATATTAAAGAGATTAAAATCTGTATCCTTACCATAACAATAATCATTTGTATTTTTAGTAAATCATTTACTTAATCATTTTAATGATTTACTTTTACTTTTTACTTCTATGGTTTCACTTATTAGAAAAATTTCTCAGCTTCTATCAGAATTTTACACAAATCTGTTATATCGTCATACTCATCAAATCAGGCTCTCTGACTTGGGGAATTTACCATAGTAAATGGTTGGACTCTTCTCATTTTGACCGAGGTGGTTAGAGATGGGGGGTAGGCAGTTAGTTTGTATTTTAATTAATCAGAACTTGTTGATTTGGTAATTTAAAAATACTCTTGAACATGCATGCGGACCTGGTCACATTTCTTACAAGGTTTTTTATTATTATAGAAAGTGTGTTCCTGAGGTGGCACTGACGTTTGTTCGATTCTATTCTCTATAACTAAATGCTGCTAGTGATAAATTATACCAAAATAATACTATCATCAGAGTTGTATTCATTCGGTATGAAAGAAAGATAGTTTTCTGATTCTTCAACATATCGGCCGATAATTAATTATTATCAATTACTGCCAATATAAAATCAATGGGTCTATTCTTTACTCGCATTTCATTGATAATTCGGAATTACTCTTTATTCCGCTCATCAGAATGTTATCGTTACTCGAGGTAAACAGACGATATTCTTTTTATCTTATTGTTTGTGATCTGCTTTTAGGTGTTATTGTGAGACGCACATAGTGTATTCAAGAGATATGTCATGCATTATTGTAAAAATCCCTCCTCCTCTTTGGGCTTTTTCTTTCAATTTGCATACTTACCTCTACTTTTTGCTTACTCATGCCTACTTTTATCTCTAACTGCTCCACTACAGCAACAGCTGATATATTCTTTCAATAGTGGCGTTAGTCAGGGCACTGCTCTATATCCCACTCTTTTCCTACTTTTTTATTCATATTAAGCACGTCAGTTTTTCAACAGGATTTTATTTATGTAATCCATATTTCATATTCCAACGATTCGACTTTTCAATCTTTTAATCCTTTTAAATTTGTCCGTTCATTGACTCTAGACAGTCTAGAGTCTAGAATTGTTTCGCTTCAGTTTTTGTTGATTTTGGATAGTTAGGATCTATTCGGGATCTTCCAGTTATTCAAAGATGTCGAAATTTAACGTTTTGTTAAACTCCAAGTTCAATTTAAAATAGTCTATCAAAACCTTTTAACTTTTCATATATATATATATATATATATATATATATATATATATAATATATATAATATATTAATTATATATATATAATATATTATATATATATATAATATATTATATATATTATATATATATATATTAAATTTTATAAAATATTATATCTAATATATATAAGTATATGTCTACTATATATATATATAATATATATATATTTATATATATATAATATAATATATATATATATATAGTAATATAATATATATATATATATAATAATACTTTCTGTAACCACACTGAAATGTGGTACGACAAATGATAGTTTGAATTAAGGAAGATTAGGTTCGAGTAATTTTTGGCAACGTAAAATGACGGTCTATGTATTTGTGTGTGTGTATAGGTGTGTATATGAAAGTAGACGTGTGTGCGTGTACGTAATTGAGAATATTAGCATTTAATCTCTTTGAAGAAAATTGTTGGATTCTTTGAAGAGAGGCGTAGATACGCCAACATCTTCTTATTCAACACATGTAATTGTTAAAATTTCATAATTTATTTCATGAACCTCACTACAGGGTTCGCTGAACACCGGAACTTTCCGGAGTGCATCACGCACCGCACCTTTGTTTCACTGCGGACCACACTCCGCACCGCAAGTCTATATTTTTAAAACCACACCCACCGGGTCACTGGAATTGTTTAGCCCACCGCATTAAACCGCACCAAAATGAACGCACCGCACCGCATCTGGTGCTTCGACAAACTCTACTTACTATAAACAATAAAGTGAGCAAACCCGGTAATGCTATTTCAATGAGAAAATCTTAATACCAGGTGGTTCTTTTTTTGTTGTTGTTGAAGAAATATTTTATTTTTCTACCACTCACGGTTCAAGGGGTATGGGAACCGGAGCAAGTGTCCGCATAATTAATAAGGTCTCCTCTTTTAATTATTATCACAGACACACAGATGGAACTTTCAAGGCAATCTATCAAATTTATTACCTTTTTTCACATTTCAATAAATATTCTTTTAACATTCAATATTAAAACATTTTTTCTGTTCCATGAGACCTTCCTTGCAATTATTATTATTATTATTATTATTATTATTATTATTATTATTATTATTATTATTATTATTATTATTATTATTATTATTATTATTATTATTATAACGACATCTCAAATATTCTCATAAGAGCGCAAAGATCTTTATTGTCTCTTTCCTAAAATTTAAAAAAATAAACTTATGGAACTCAATGTGCCTGATGCCCTTGAAATTGACTTTCTAAAACCTGAAAAAAAACTATGATAATGCCCTCTAAAAATGTTAAGCCCTTAATTTTGCCGAGATTCGCCGTATACGTTATTAATATAAAATAACGTATACCATTCAAGCGTTACTTACTATTTTAGAACAATTAGAAATATAGAGACAGTAAGAAGCCACATGGGCCTATCGAGACTTTCCAGTCATCCAAATAGAACCAATCCCCAAACATGCTCAAGGGAATCCACAAAGCACCCTAGGGCTTGTCAATAACTTACATAGTATGCACAAAGTCTACCACAAAAAGAAAAATTACAGCCAAAGTACATGCCAACCACACTACAAGACCTCAACAAGTTTGTTACAATCACAACATGCACTCCAACCTTAATAACTACTGCAACCAGAAACCCGCCAATTTGGCCGAGTCAAAATATACTATATGATACCCAAACCATCCATATACCTAATTCAATCCTTTCTCAAATTTTAAAAACATACCATAATACCATTATTTCCAGCTTAAAATAGAACACTTAAATGATATATGTTATTTAATGTGTTAATAACATCTGCGATGATCAACAAAATTAACGCGTTAAAAAGCATTTTTTTTAAATTGTTGAAATAATTGTTTTTAAATATTTTTCTCCTTCATTAAAAATAATCTGTATTATATATATATATATATATTATATATAATATATATTATATATATATATATATATATATAGTATATATATATATATATATATATATATATAATATATATATATATATAATATATATTATATATATATATATATATATATATATATAATATAAATATAATATATTATTATATATATATTATTAATATATACTATATATAATAATAGATATAATTTAATCTACTATATATAGTATATATATATATATATATATATTACGGATGTACGATATCTAAGAATATCGATGAATATTTTTATCGATAAATCGAAAAATTGTCATATTCGCCTTCGATATTATCGCCAGAAAAAATATCGATATTCGCGATATATCGAATTTTCATATTTTAAATCCGATTATTAATTGGTATATTTAATCCATATATATATATATAATTATATATATATATATATATATATATATATATACTATATAATATATATATTATATATAATATATATAACTATATAGATATCCTCCAATTGACGACGCACATAATTAAAAAACAACGATAGCTACACTAAAAGTTGAATACATTTTTGAACCAGGCAAAAATTACGGATATGAGAAAAGACAAAACAAATTAAAGAATAAAAAAAATTAAAAAAATAAATAAATAAACAAATATTTAATAATGTGGATGTTTTTTATTTACAACGGCAGAAATGATTTTGTTAAGATTTATTTGCGTTCTTAAACAATGAGCAGTTGTTAGGTATTTTACAGTATTTACTGTTTTCAATACAACCTAACTAATATATATATAAATTATATATTATATTATTATATATATAATATATATATATTATATAATATATATATATATTAATATATATATAATATATATATATTAATATATATATAATATTATATATATATATATAGTATATATATTAT
>JABUQX010032419.1:55000-57081 GCA_015478945.1 Trachelipus rathkii
TATAATTAATATATCTATTAATTAATAATAATAAGTTTAATATTATATATATAATATTTATATTATTATATCTTATCTACGACTACTACTATACATGACTATACTTGCGTAATCTTACTACTACTACGTCAACTACATCTAATAATACATTCGATGAAATAAACCTCACTCTAATAATAACTAAATCTATTAAAGTGATATATCAATATAGTTTTAGAAAGACTTTGAAATAGAGCATATGATATGAGTACAGAACTAAAAGACTACAACCAATAACTTATCAGTTCTTACAGTAGCACTTACTATGAACTAAACCTAAAAGTAATAAAAATCTCTTAGGTGAGTGCGATAAAGTCTTGTCAGAGATAAGCGCGCGTGCGTGCTATGTAGGCTCTAACTTGAGGTTATATGAGAGTGAGCCTAAGAGTGTATGTTTTTCACGTAAAAACGCAAAATAATAGTATATGCCATTTAACGCGAGAATAATTATAATCTAGAAGCTTGATATATACCTGCCTAGATCCATTTATAATTTGTGGCTTATACAGGAGCGATATAATTGTTTCAACTTTGCATTTACTCTGAAAAGCTGAAAATTACTATGGAATTTCCAATCCAAATGCATTCTGAAGCATTCCTGGCTTCTTCTTAATCTCACCACGAATATCTGTATTATGAGATGCTTAGTCCCATAACTTATGCGAAATATTACCCATAGATCAAAATATCCTCAAAAACGCGTAATATAGTGTCGAAACACAAATTGTTTTCGTTAAGCACTATAAATAGGAAATTAAAAAGGTCATAATGATATTTCATTTCACAGGGAGGTATATGATGTTCGAACGTAAGGTGAGATTAGCACGAGATCGTATGTACAGTATAAGAGAATAACTAAGGGGGCCAAACACACGAATAAAAATGCTTATGGGAAGGGAATGAACTGATGCCTAATAATTCAACAAGTATTCAAGCATGATATTTAAGCCACATAATTATGAGTATCTGTTAAGTCAATCTCTAAATCGCCTCGATAACTAAGAAGAGATACTCTAATTTCTGGTCCTTTTTTTTTTTTGTTAAGTGTTTAACGCTTGAGAGATTGGTCTACAAAATCAACACGCCTTATAAATCACGCATATCTCTGCACATCATAGAGCTTTAGTTCTACACATTAATATGAAAAAATAACGAAATATCAGCAATGTGATTCTCGGCTTCAAAATTACCACCTTTATTAACTTATAGTGCCACTAGAGCTGCTAATATGTGATAGTATCTGCCGAGAGATATAAGTTTTATATAATAATTGAGCCTTTTTCCTAATATCTCTATATAAACCTAGTGTAAAGTATATATATATATAGGTTATTAGGTAGGATCTTCCTCCAACACTATATATTATATTGACTAATACTATGCCTAAACAATAATAAAGTAAGAAAAATAAAACCAGTAATATAGAATAAATTTTATGTATATTATAACCTATATATATAATATATAGAGAATAGTATAGGTACTATATGATTATATATTAATGCAAACTAATCAGCCAATCCAAGAGTATTATACAAAAAATCCTATAGAGTGAATGCATATAGATTACAAAAGCCAGCGAGTGCCTCTCTCAAAAAAAACTTTAACTTTTCTCTTACCCACTCAGTTAATTCAAAACCACCTCACTGAATCTACCACCATTAATAATAATCCGAGATTATTACTATATTCATGAATATAAAATCATAATAATAATATATTATAAAACTATTAAAATATATATAATTAACTCCAATAATATAATAATGAAAAATTACTAAACTCTACATAAATATCTAAAGCGATATTCGACGTCATATTAGAGGCGTATAAGTTTATTTATCTTAGAAAGAAAAAAATTTATAGTCATTAAGATTAGAAAAGTTTGTTTGTCGTTTGCTTTTGCGTCATCAGATAGAAAACTTTTAAAAAAATTAATTTGGTATATCTAACTAAATAGTAATATTAAATATTTGACTGTTAACAAAAAATAGAGTAAATCAAAGGTCCTTTCAATCTTGCGATGTCCACAACCTATGCAA
>JABUQX010032420.1:0-32500 GCA_015478945.1 Trachelipus rathkii
ATATGTTAACCCATGTAAAAGTTAAATTATTTAAATGTCCTCATTGCGACTATGGAAGTAATCGTAAAGAAGCTTTAAGTACTCATATGTTGTCGCATGGAAATATAAAATTATTTAGATGTTGCGAATGCGACTATGAATGTAATAACACGGCTCACTTAAAAAGGCATATGTTAAGGCATTCAAAAATAAAATTTATTAGATGTCCAGAGTGTAGCTATGAATGTAATCAGAAAGTACACTTAACAACACACTTGAAAAGACATATGAAAATAAAGTAGAAATCCAATTAGAAAGAACCCTTTCCCCCTGACACCTCGTTTTTCTATTAAGAAGCTATTAAAAACTTACAATTTTAACCTCAATATAATTCTGTATTGTATAGATTGAAATATATCCCCAAGAAAAAAGATGGTGTGGAATACATCATAATATATAGAGGACACTTCAGAAATTCTGTAAGTTTTGTAGAGAACTGTTGAAAGGGACGAACAAAACTGTGGAAAAAGTTTAAAGAATGTAGCACATAGGTTATGTAAGTACATATATGTCATAATATGAGGAACCGTTTATCTATCTACGTGTAGGATGAGGAGAGGAGATTTTATAATTTATATAATTAACATTTAAATACTTGCAGATTCTTCGCCAAATTAACTGAATATAAATACATAAATATATGGTAATTTTATAATGAACCTAATATATACTTATAAATAGAGTTTATACAATGGCGAGCAGGTAAAAAATGTGTTTTTTTTATTATATAAACTTTTATTTTTACAAAATATATATTGGTTAGTATATATATAATGATACTAGGCAATTATTAAGATGCCTGATGGGAAAGATACGAATCTTGGAAGTATTTATAAACTTAATAATTATAATAGGTATTAAGACACATTTGGTGAAAGGAGGGTGAAAGAAAAAAACTGGAATTTAGTGCTAGCATACGGTAGAATAAGAAATTATTTAATAGGATTAACTATAAAAAATTAAATGTTAGTATTTAGAGGTTATAAAGTAGCGTTACCGGTATTTATACTAGTATAATAATATTAAATATATTAATATATATTAAATATATATTATTATATTAAATATTATATATTATAATATATTTAAATATAATAATATTATATATATATATTATATATATATTATTATATTATTATATTATAGTATAATTATTTAATATAATAATTATAGTATTTTAATATATATTTTTATTAATATATATTTATTATATATGTATATGATAAAATTATATATTATATAATATATATACTAAAATATATATATTATAATATATAATATACGGTTATTATATATTACTGGTGGGCCAATCCTTAGAATAATAGCAGGGGAGATATGATTACTTTTTGTACTCTATAATTTTACATAAATTTCCTAGACGACCACTCTTGGTCAATAACATACATGGTATAGATTAAGCCTAAGCTAACATTTATATATGTAGAAGTTGACTTTAGAGCTTGGTGTGCAATTCGAAATTATTTAGTGGTAAAAATTGTCTTTTTCAGTTATTAATTATGATGTAGTTGCTTTCACACTAATTATTATTTAATTAAGGACAATTAATCTTATATATTAAATAATATGATCTATATAATTACTTGTCCCCTTTTCTATCTTATGAGATTCCGGATTGGCGGCAGATTTAAAATGGGTGTTTTTTTTTTTTATTCGAGTTATTATTGTTATAGTATCAGTTAATTCATATTGATAATAACTAATATATATTGATATGACTGCTTTATAGATGAACAAGGAGTACGCTAACAGAAATTTTAAATCCAAAAAAAATAAAAAAAAAAAAAAGGAATTATTTAATTAATAAGGTCTGACTTTATATTTTAATCGCACATCCGTAAACCGTATATGGTAAAGTACTTAGAGCTACCACAGAGACAAAGAGAGACGGTAACTGTAGTTGGGTATAGTTATTTACTGTAAGTGCAAAAGTCTTACAGCGAAAATAAGAGAGAAAAATCTGTTATACGGCAGAGTTATATAGGTATACTCTTTGAGTCATGAAAGTTTTCAAATCTCGAAAATCTTACTCGCACGGTTGATTTCTTCCCCCATATGGGAGGGTACTTTTCTACCGTCGTAGATATAGAAAATACCATTGTATACGATGGCTATATACCGCATATGAGCAAGGTTATATATATCAATATGATAAGGTTAGGCCCTCGAAATATTTACTTAGGAAGCATGTTAGGTAATATCGATCACAGTCCAGGATTAAGGTTTATAGATGGTAGTTATGAAGTCTTTACTTAGCATAATATCGTCGGAGTGCCTACACCTATTAGGTTAAGGTTGGACGGCATCTTTACTAATAACTACTCATAAAATAGAGTTCAGGAGTTTAATTATGTTTTGTTATGTATATCATCCATTGTGGGAGATCGAATAAAATTGCGATAAGAATAATTCTGGTGACATTGTCCGTGATCTACAAATTGAGTTTATAAATTTTGAAAAACATTGCCATGTACATTTGAAAGAAAGACGTACTAACTACTTAGATTAATGTATATATATTATATATCAATATATATATTACGTATTATTGTAGTATAAATTAAGGCCTAGGACATCTTAATGTCAGAGTTCATATTTACTTATTTTATTTCACTTATATATTATTATTAATATTATAATGGTGGCAATACAGTAATAGTGTGATTATTATTATTAATTAGTGCCTATTATTATTATTGATTATTTATTATTATTATTATGGTATTACGTAGACTGGCTGAAGGGTTTTCTGGTCGTGCGGATCTCTCCTATTTGATTTTGTTTTATGGAGTCACGATAACGAGTGTTTGGTCTTTTTTTTTATTTCCTTAAACTTCTTTTTCATATCTTATTCCAGCTCTTCATTCTCCTGAACACTTTAGCGCAAGGTTGATATACACAGGATGCCTGATTGAGAAAAACTCAGGACGAAATGTCTGATTAAGTACTTTCCAGTTTCCGTTGGCCCGCCAAACAATTAATAACCCGGTGGAGCCAAAAGTAAGCAGAACGCCCATTTTGCATGGGAAAGAAAACGGGATTGGTGATCTTATGTCGCGTGAAAAAGAATCTCATATGGTGTAGAGCGACTAAACATAAATAAATATGTTTTGTTGTTGGTAATAATTACTTGTGTCCGTCCCCATTTCGGTCTTTTTTTTCTCATTTCGATGATATAGATTTCTTTGGGCTAAATTCTATTGAAAAAGCGGAGGAGGGATTACTATTTGGGGTGCCTTTACTTTTGGTACTTCAGGCTTATTGGATATTTAGAGAAATATGTATGATTTCACAATTTGCAATCATCAATTTTTATAGTTTAAGGCTATTATCTATATTAAGTGTTTGAGGATATTTTGCACCTTTTTGCTTGTTCGAATTATCATTGATGATAAACATATTGTGGTTTACTTTAATTTATTTCTTTCCTCACTAAATATTTCTTATTTTTATTAAAAAAAAACTTTATTTTAAATATAATTGAATTTATCCTTGGAATGTAATATACTCACTACAACTCTGCTAAGGTACATACATATACATGAATGAATAATAATAATAAATAATAATAATAATAATAATAATAATAATAATAATTAATGAATAATAAAAATAAATAATAATATAATAATATAATAATAAATAATAATAATAATAAAATGAATAATAATTATAATAATAATAATAATAAATAATAATAAATAATAATACCTTGGTATTCCGGTTAATAATAGAATCCGCGTACCATTATTAATTTGAATAATGAGATAATCAATAAATTATTGATTTTAGAGGGTAATAATAATTATATTAATATATAATATATGTTAACAACCCCAATAATATAATTAGGTTATAATTTCGTGGAATAAGTGTAATTGGCTTCTACAATAATAATAATAATAATAATAATAAGTAGTTTATCAAACTATTTATTTATTATTTTATATGGCAGGATAAATATTATAATAAGTAATCCAACTCAATCGCAGAGCAGATCAATTAATAACATTTCTCCATGTAACCTTTTTTCACAACATACGGTGATATCGGACAGAATCGGTGTGCAGTGGTGGGCATACACGTTTACAGCTGCTTTAGTACTGTTCCTTATTGTGTGTTATACACGCTCATATCAACTGTGCGTTTTTATTGCCTGCTTTTATGTACGCGCACACTAGTAGCGCGGTATTCTATCGTAGGTACATAAAACATATCGGATGACGACTCTCTTGAATTTTACTTGGACGAGGCAAGGGCTAATCGACACACTTAACCTACTAGGTGGATTCACGATGCAGTAAAGCTCAACCTAACCTATTTGGATTCGACGTTGCAGTAAATTTCGACTTAACCTTCATGGGATATACTTTGCGTAACAGATTTTCTCTTTTATATATATATATATATACTATTATAATATATATATATATATATATATATATATATCTAAATAGTAACCGATTTTCTATATATCGTATTTAATACTTTTATTTTATACTATATTCTACTAATTACTACTATTAGTTATATGAGTTTAGTCGGTATTATATTATTACTAGGGTAGGTTCAATCTCACAACACAAGGTTAATGTTTATAATTGTAAATGATAAATGCAAAGAAATTTAGAAACGGTAGTTAGTGATATATTAAATTAAAAAAGACGGGGGGTGGCGGAAACATGCGTGTATCGTTATCGACTATTTCTCCCTCGTGTTCGTTGTGTGCAACCGACGCCAAGCCTAAAAATAAATGTATTTCATTTATATGTATATCTTTTTAGACTGCGTAGTACCTGAATAGTAAGACAACGAGGGAATGTTTGTTCGACAACGTACGCACTTATTCACCCCCGACATTTCCTTCTATTATATTATTCTCAGCAATTAAATGTGACTAATTTATATTTTATATATCATTTTATTCTATTTTATTAATCACCGTACTTCTACTTAAGTATTATTATATTAGGTAATATTAGGTATTATTTACCTTTGAATTTGTGATCTGCGATGTCGCAAGAAGAGAGATGGTAGGTTTAAACTAAACACGTAGATTTATCAATTTTGATATAGCTGACTCTACTCAAAATAAATTGTTCAAAAACTAACGTTTACTAATTAAATTTAATTATATATTAATTTTTTGAGTTTATATTTTTATAATATATATATATAATAATATTATTTTATATAATATTTTATATATACTCTTTATATATTATATTATTTGAGACTATACTTACTATCCAAATAATCTGATCTAATTTCATATTTATTTTTTTATATATATTTATAATATATATTAGTAATAAATTATCTGGTGACTATATCTGATTATATTAACTATAATATATATATATATATTAATATTAATAATAATATTAAATTACTTTATCTATATATAGGTATATATACTGACTTTTTAATATTACTAACACATTAATATATAATATATATATATTATATATAAATATTACATATATATTATTATATATTATATATATTTAATAATAGAAAGAAAAGACCTAATCATATATATTATAAACTATTATTGATGATTTCTAGAGATTATTAGAATCTACCTACCTAATTTGTATTTATTATATAAATATATACTTTATATATATATTATCTATAGTTTTAATTTTTAATTAATTTATATATTTATTCTATTTATATTATATATCATTTTATATCTATTAAATAAAGTATATTTATATATATATATACTAATTATATTAGGAAAAAATGGCAATACAAGTTAACAAAATATATGGATATAAGATATATGGAGGCGCATGGAGTACTACCGGATAATAATATATTATATATAACGGCTTGAATATAACATAATATTATATATATTATTATTCACACCAACAATGAAATTTTTGGGGCCTAATATACATATAATATATATAGTATTACTATTTATTATAATATTTATATAATATAACAAATAATAGTATTTATTATATATTATATATTATATATAATAATTAATATATAATAAATATTTATAAATTTTAGATTTTTTATATATATATAAAAATGAAAGATTTCGATTTATTTTTTACTTGAATGAGTAACTTATTTGTTAATTGGGAAAATTGTTAGCCAGTGGATATCTAAGCAATTAAGAAATATATAGTATAGCGTGTGTATTGGCGAGTTAACACGTAATCAAAGTTCATATAACGACTTGGCTATTGTATTCACAGAGGAAATAGTATTGATTAGGACAAGTGTGCTAATAACATAACTTGATAAAAGCTTAAAAGCGTATGGCGTTACTTAGACATAAATACAAGGTTAAATTAAACCATGTGAATAGTAAAGGTGGTTATTGTATTTGATTAGTTTTATTATTCATTATAAAAAAAACCCCATCTTATTCTATATTATGTATTAATAAAATTAGTAGATGTTACAAGATGGGATTTCCGCCAATAAATAGATGTGACAATCATTGGAATTAGTTTTATTCTGATCCTCATCTGATGGTATTGAGATAATCGGGCATCATTATTTTATGTACTTATCATGATGAGGGGTTGAGCTGACTATGCCACTCTTTTCTATTTCACATCCATTATTCATTGTCCACACTATAATTTAATATCATTTCACTTCTCCCAGTTTAACTATATTTGACTCAGTCACATTGCACTCTGACTATCCGATATTAGTATCGTACACTCATTTCATATTTTGGCAAGGTGATTATTTTGAGAGTGATACCACCAGTTATTTATTGTAGTTGCCATGTGTTGCACACCATTTAAAGCTACAATTACGAGGAGAAGATTGACATCGAGAAACCACCACCTCTGCAAAAACACTCTATACTTATTATTATTATGTCAGTATTTTATTTATTGTATTCATGTCATATAGTCGTTGATATGATATATAACTCACTGTGAGTAATGCTACAATGAACCCGTGTTAGAGATAATAGACTTATTAGTTATTAAATCATCTCGTATACATGAGAGTTACTGAGTTATATATCTGAGCCTCTCATTAAGTTCATAGAAAGAAACTATCTTATTTAGTTACATTATTATGTGACTTGATTATTTAAATATATTTATTATGTATCACCATTAGTATTACTGATTGAGTGGTGCACTGTTTTGGATGGTAGTGTAAAAATTCTATTAAGTGGAGTGAGATGAATATAACAAAATCTATTCTAATCATATCGGAAAGTTTCATTTATCTCATCTGTTAGTCGATAATCTAAATATTGTATGAGATATATTATTATTTCATGATATTTATTATCTAAATTATGTTATGGTCATTATATATAGTGCTGGAGTGTATTTGATTTATTGATTGCTACTTACGAGTGAACTCTAATTAGGTTACTAATTCCATAACCTGTGGATTACTATAGCGATCTCCAACACACTATTTCGAATTAAATTCATGAGAGAAATAAAGTATTGATTAGTTTCATTTTTTATGAGTATAGTGTATCTCACTTACCTAATCAACAAATACACCAGTTTGTCACATTGATATATATATCCATTGTATTAACTGTGTGTGAGCGTGAATTAAGGTATTCGCTCATGTAGGCGAATAACTCTGTTACTATTCGTTTAGCGTTGTATTCGAGATACGGCTCACAGTGTGATTCGTGCTTCTGTTCTGGCGTGTGCGATAATTCACAGTGAGTGAGGGCGTGTGAAGCGCGCACAATCGACCTCACATATTCTTCCACCAGAACACATTAGTTACTAATTTAGAGTAACGGACAAACAGCGAGCACGGACCTTATTATTAAATTAACTTATTAATATTTTAATTTAATTTTAAGGGCATATTTCCATTATATTATTGGATTTAATTATATTAATTATTACTTTTTATATGTCCACAGGTAAAACTTTGAATTGGATGGGTAGGTTATTTACTGTAGAATTATTTAAATTATATATTATTATATATAGAAATTATTATTAATTGATTGAGTGGTGAGTGGAGTTAAAGTTCATTAATAATGTAATTGGACATAATATCTAGGCTATTCCGGAATGTTATCTTCGATTTTTTACGTCCTAAATATTAGATTTCTCTTATATTTAATATATCCTTTCTATGTATTTAGTATAATATGCAATTGGTTACATTTATCGAGTCGGTGCTATTCAATTGCGGTTTAGGAGTGAGAACACAAGCCAACGGGAACTTTCAAATTTAATAAATTTTGCACATTTATTGGCGTAGATGACTACGGTCTATCATAACATTATTTATATATTACATGTTTTTTAATTTAATTTGCTTATTTACTGTATTTCTTATTATTAATTAAACTTCAGAATAGTTTTAATATTAATTATAATTTTTTATTTATATCATTAATTATTATTATTTATTAATTATTATCTATTAATCATTATTACATATTTATTTAAAGTTATATTATATTTTAAATTTAATTAATTTAATTATATTGATTATTATTATATAATATATATATTTATTTATTTATAAAATTTATTATTATTAGATTAATTATATAAATTTATTATTATTATTATTATTATAAATTATTTATTATTATTGGTTATATAATTATAATTATTAAATTATTAATTATAAATTATTATTTAATATTATTATAATTATTATTATTATTATAATTATATTATCTATTAGATATTATCATTAATTTAATTATTTAATTATTTATATTAATCTCATTATTATTATGTATTAATTATATGTTAGTTATTATTAATTATCGTATATTCTTATTTTATTATATTAATTTAATAAATAAATTTTAAAATTAATATTAATTATTATATATTATTTTATATATAATTATTTTTGTTAATTTATTAGTATTATTATTATTAATAAATCATTTATTTTATATTTTATTATTTTTATATTATTATTAATTAATTTTTAAATTATTATTATATTTATCGATTTTAATTATTATATTATATTACATATTACATAATAATACAGTTATCATTATTAGTTACATATTTAGTTCATTTATTTATTAAATTAATTAATTTTCGTTATTAATATTAAATTTATTAATAAACACAATTATTATTTATATTAATTATTTTATTATTAATTATCATAATTAATTATGTACTCCTATTAGTACAAAGGTGTCAGGTACATATATTAAATTTAATTCTTGAATTATTCATTAGTTAATTATTTATTATCTACTATTATTATTATTAACTAATTAATATTTTATTTATTTATATTATTATTTATTATATTAAATCATTAAATTATACTAAACTGTTATTACCTATTTATTATTATTACTTTAATTTATTATTTAATTAATTATTAAAATGTATTGATTATTATTATTAAAATTAATTATATTTAATTAAATATTCAATTATTATTATGTAAATATTCTTTTAATGATTACCAAATATTATCAATTAATTATTAATATTAACTATTAATTGTGTATTATTATTTACTTATTATATTTGTATTAATTAAATATTATTTATTAATATCATTTAATTATTTTATATTATTTATTATTTAATTATTATTATTATTATTTAATTAATATTTAATGTGAAATGGATCCTATTTTTCTGAGTGATATGTTTCATTATTTTATTAATTTTTATTATATATTAAGTTATGATGTTGTTAATCACTAGAATTTTAGGAATATAAATAACAGGCTAGTGAGTATAGGGAGGAGATCCTCATGTAGTGTAAATTAGGTGTGAGGGTACTCGGAATCAAAGAAAAAATCACTGGGGGTGAGATGGGAGTGATTTAATATCAGTGGTAATTAATTATTATGGTTATACTCAATTACTTTTGTAGGATGTTCAAGTTACTGTTAATATCTAATATTTATTCATTTAATTAATTATTTATTATTTAATTTTAATTAAGGCTGTGGTTAATTTAAATTATAATGTAAAATAGTATATTTCGTTTATGTTTTTAATTGGTATACATAAAATATTTCCTGGAAGCCAATCATAAAGTTAACCTTTCTCCAAAATTTTAAATATTAAATTATCTTCATGGTAACAACAATTTACAAGTTTTGTAATGAGAATTTCTGCATAAGCATGGTGAAACACTTTAAATCGTGTCTTCTTATATTCCTTTATCGATTCAATATTTTATGTAATCATGATGCATAAGAATGTTCATTCGGATCAAAATAAAACATAAATTATTTTTTTTATGTATTTATATATATAATAAAGATAAAATATGATATATATATATACTATATATATATTATTATATATTATATATTATGTAATAGTAATATGATATAGATACTATATATCAATATTAAGTAAGGTATTAAGTATATAAATTAGAAATTATTATATACGTTAATTTATAATATATATATTATTATTCATCACTAGTAGTATGATACTTTTTTGAAGATAAAGTACGGTTATTATGATAAATATTATGGATGAGTTATATATTATATATAATATAATATATAATATATTAAAAATTTATTAGGATATATAGTATGGATATATAATTTATTATATAGATTATATAGGGTGAATATTAATATAGTCAGATAGCTCTATTATGATATATAGCTTAAAATAGGCTTAAGGTACTAGGTAGATACTACTTATATTAATATATGGTAGTGAGCGTTTTTGTTAATTGATTCAATACTTTTATATTTAATTTATAATTTATGTATATATATATAGCCTTTGGAAGATTATTATTTAATATTACCTTATGTAGTTGGTACCGCAGGCCAAGGCCTAGGTTATCTCTTTTTAAAAAATACTCAGCTATAAACCTCATTACCAGGTTTTATATTGAGGTAATATGGGTAGAGATGGGATAACTGAGGGCAATGAATTCTTGACGCTCAGGAGAAACTTCTATTACTTATTTTTACCTGTTATTATGATGTAGATTCTTTAAGGTAGAGAAATATTATTATAACATATATTAATTAATACCTAAACTTATCGGTTGAGCCCATTATATATAGTAATCTTATTAATTATTAATATACGTATGTTTATGTTGTATTATACCCGATACCAAGATATGGCTTATTATTATTCTTTCCGAGGGAAATATTATACAATACTATTATTTACTAAATGAATAGTAGTATATAACATTTTCTCAGAGGTACCATACTATAAAAGAGCAATCCATGAAAGGCATCAAAGTTTCAAGAAAACACATTATAGTTCAAAACTTGCAGAATAACTGTACAATGTAAGAAGTTATTGATCCTACTAAATTGTTAGTATCCACATATTTGCCTACAGATAATACTGGGTAATAATGATTTAATATAGCTGATTTATAATCATGTATACTGTTTATCCATTATAATTATTTATTGAGCCGTTTGCTATTTTTTCAATATATTCAATGTAAACAACTAAAAAGAAAATGCGTACACTAATAATATGAGATACTTAACTGAGAGCCTACCTAAAAATACGGTGAGTTTTTTAAATTATTGCGCCTTTTTAAATAATACTATAATTATATTTAGAAAATTAAACTTGAATAACTTATATTTATTCTGTTGAAGCAAATATTTTTAATGTAGAAACGTGGGTATTTCATACATATGAATTGTTGAACCTGTGAAAAAGTATTACTTATCGTATTCGATAATATAAACTGGAAATTTATAGCGTAAGTTTGGTATCGTCGGTATAAATGAGCGTAAAGAGTCAGAGCCCTGTAATCTTTTAACATAGTTATAGAGGTCTTAGGTATTGATGTGTATGAGAGTATTATTGACTCAACCTCTACTCTGAGATATCATAATACTCGATATACTATACTGCATAATCAAAAAGAGAGTTTTATACTCACTCATTATATTATCATTATACTTATATCCACACACAATAAAATACTTGTCTATCTTGTCATAGGACAGATTAGATAGAGCGGATCTTGGCAGAGTATGTAGGCTCATACTTTAGAGAGTCTCACATTTTAACTAACGGTGTTCTTATGAGAGTATGGATTAATGAGGTTAATTTTTTTTCCGGGCATCAATTTCTCATCTTTGCCTTAGAGAGTAATAGGTTCATGTAAATATAATTGTTATAAATGTGAATTTTTTAATGCTAAATATACTTGCCATTAAGATATTACTATTTACATAATATTGGTATAATGACATTTTTCATCAATAGTTCGTTATTATGTCCACACCTAATATAATGAATTGAATGACTTAAGAATTGATTAATATAATTATCTTTTTCTATTCTCCGTTTAGAATTAATAGCTTCTCTTTTTCTATTTAAACTGTATGAGATAGTATAGACGAGCTTTAGAAATTTATCATGATGTGACTTTATGTATGCAACTCGTAATATAGGTTTATCGATTTCGACTAGAATTTTATTGGAGTATTTCAGAACACATGGAAAAGAAGAGAGAAGTTATAGTAAATATTTTATTATAGTAATCAGCCTATACCTGACGATAAATAGTTAGATTTTTTCTTTCATTTATATATACTCACTGGGTAAATATAAGGTTGCCGTATTTAACTTTTATTATAGAATTCACACTCTGCCCGTGACGATATAGAGTGAAGTTAACATAAATTTTCCCTACCACCCTCCTTGGTAAATAATGTGGAGAGAGGATTTATAATATATTTTCTGGAGCTGTTGTCTGAGCTTCGAATAACAGATATAGTAATATAGTATTAGTCTTGTTCTTCATGCTGAGTTCTGACTTGTATCGAAAGTTTAGTTAGATCCGCTGACTATTATCTATTCATTCTAATCTTCTATTTATCTTCATATTAATAGCTGATCTAGTGAGAGTCATATTCAGTAAATTGTGAGTTTATCTATTTGCCTTGGATTAAATGTCTGTACCAGATTTTAGTAAACTGGAGACGAGCGACAGAGATTGATAATATAGAAGAGGTATATAATACACAGATATTATCAGTTCGTAGTATTAGAGAAACATAATATCTCATATTTCACATGGCTACTCTTTGTATCACGGAGAAGTAAACTAAACTATTCTAATAGCGAGTTAACAAGTGAGAAAGGATACTACCCATCTTTTTATGGAGATGCGCGGGTTTAAATTTATGATACTCACGCTTAGAATGGAATACTTTAGGTACTGTTAAACTTTAATAATGGAGAGTGGTAAATTATAATAATTTCAGAGAATTAATAAATTATTATATAGTAATGAGTAAATGGTGGCTCTTGGATAGAGGATTTTGAGAGGTCTCTGACGCCTATGTACTGCGCAGTCATTTGAAGGAATAGAGCATTTAAAGGAGAGGGAGAGAAGCCTAAGAGCATGAGCACTCTTATTAATTGAGAGTAACTTATGGTCTGACGTGGCTCGTAATCGCTCTTATAAATAGTGATAAAAACAAGTTAAGTAATTTTTCTATCTTTATGGGCATGGGTAATTATAGACACTATATATGGTTCGTCCTGATTGAGTTCGCCGTCATTTGAGCGTAAAAGAGGAATCTAGCGGGAGAGAGTAACATTGTATTGGAAGAACTTGATTCTTTAATGCCTTAATGACTTGTATATTATTCAAAATCTTCTCATCAGCCAATCTAAAAGAGGTGTGATCACTTTGATACCTACGGACGATTCCACCACCAGACCCGAGAGTACTCGCGCTAGGAGTAATCAGGGGTGCTCTCGAGGGCAACCATATTGCGGCATCGCGACAAAGAAGGTACGAATCAGAGGAATAATGGAACTAAAAGGAAGGTACGGCCTGACCTTATAACCGACCAGCCGGAGATATCGACAGATGAAGAAGAATAGGTGCAGAATTACTTGGAATCCCACATCTTCTCAGAGCCTTTCTTATTTTCGAGCTCACTCTTTGCGAGAAATGTCTTTCCGAGCTCCCAAAGAGGGCTGCGTGGTTTTACACCAATGTATCGCCGTGGCGGCCGCAATTGGCGCGCTCACTCATCGCGGGTACAAAGAGCAAAATAACGAGTACCCTCTACACTCTATAATTACATATGCACCTTGAAATTTGGCACACCGTATCCGGCTTCGTATGATCTCTCTTCTCGACTACATTTGCATACCGAAGGATAAGATTTAGGCTATATTTTATCTCTGAAGTCGAAATGAGATGATATATGCTATATGTTTACCCTATTATATTTTAATGGTCTCTTACTGTCTCATTTAGAACCTTAGATATAGAGAGGCATAAATGACGAGACATCACAATGCATATTTACATATAATTGGAGGTACATTATATATTATCTACTCCTATTTCTTATATGTGTTATGTTCTACTTCATATATAGGCACTATTTTGAAAACTAAACACATCTTTATTCTATTTCCAAAAGGAATTAGATCACAAAAAGGAAGATGGGATAATTTGGCCTGAGTCGGGCTGAAAACCTTGATTTGGAGCTAGACTGATATTGTTTGTACTTACTGATGTAGATATAGAATTGTGTCTTATTTATTTATTTATATCCCATGTTCTCTATTATATATATTTAGTTCTGTTCTCTCTTTAGCAGTTCATAAATCCACATTAAGATTCGAACCCGTCACCCTATTTCATTATCAGAACTAATTAGCACCTTTATATCAACGGGAATACTTTAGACACGCAGGAGAGTAGGGCAAGCGAGGACAAGGTACTGAAATTACGGTGCCTGACCATTATATATTTATGGAAATAAGGTCATCTCATAGTCGATTAAGGGTCTCACTGTTTCTTCATTGAGAGATATGCTGGAGATCAAACACCAGAAGAATATAGGGCAAGTGAAGGAGTCAGCCATCGATCTCATGTGTGTAAAGATAAAGTTTTCCAGATGTCGTCGTACTCATAGGACATAACTTGTGTTATTGGGGATTATCTTTACTTGAAATAAACGTAGGACGTGTAATTTAATCTACTATTCTAATATCGAGATGATATAAAAGTCCCATTCTCGGTTCCTCACTATTCTTCTCACACAACAAGGGGTAATTACGTATTATCGCACATCGCTAACACTACTTGAAGCAACTATTACGTACTCTAGCATATGCTTCCTTAGGGGTAGGGGCCGAAATCTCCTATTATATAACCGGGGTAGGGGAGTATAATATAGCATTTTGGGGGAGTATATTTTCTTACATAGATAGGTAAGAATAAGCCACACGTTTGAGTAGCCGAGTGGTCAAGACAGTTTCAATGCAGTTATTAGTTTATCCGCCGACCTAAATCATAAGCGTGAGGACCTACCTCACCTCTATTTGTGAGAGTATAGCTCGTTTCTCTAATTTACCATTGAGTAGACCACTACATCATAAACCCGTTAATAGGTTGCATATTATCGCTATTCGTGTAAATGGTTATATGCGATTTATATACTACTATGTCAGCGTCAGTGCCCCGATTTTTTTCTAAAGCATCAGTACTTTTCCTAGTACCGTATGGCATATTATGTGATTTCTTCGTATATACATCAGCTAGTATAGTATAAGGCCTCAGCTACCTACGAGTTTACTATTTTTCAGCCGTAGGCCAGCCCCGATAGCTTTTGCTATAGTAAGTATTTGCGTATCCATATTGTATACAGACAAATGAAGGTGAGCTAGTATACCATGCAGAGTTGATGGTGTATACAATATTCTTCAAATTATTATAGCCGATATACTCGAGTGTTTCACGGTAGTATATAGGTTTACCTAGATATAGCCCTACTTGCCGTAGCCCGGCCGCTAATGATCACACCACTAGTAGACTAAGTGCAGTAGGTAAAAATAATTTCACCTCAATATTTATTTAAATACAAATCATCTTAAAAGTTCATGTAAGAAAATAAAATTTTTCTTCATGTTTTAAGGTGGAAAATCCCTTTATTAAAATATTATTCCTTAACATCTGATATATCTCCAGCTTCAAGTACTTCAAATGAACCATAGTCCTTAGTGAGGTATATACTATCACTGGTATATTTATTTACCTTTACGTACTATATATATATACACTTATTATTATTATTTAGATTACCTATATATTTACGTGTGAGGGTTGGTCCCTAAAAAATAGAGAGAGCAATGGTTATACAGCGGGGTTTGTTTGTGTGCTAATTGTTCCAGTTCTAAACATGCTGCCAGCAGCTGTCCTGCTTAAAAAATATTGGTTTAGTCGTCCCTGTTGATTTTTGGAGAAAGCGTTGTCTTCCATGAAACGAGCTCTCTGCTCTACTGGGGATGGGCAGAAGCCAAAAGAAGATGAATAATCGGGTGGGGGCAGTGCACTCTCGAAGGAACAAGGGCCCGTGGCTACATCTTGCAGCACGGCTCAGACTAGGCTTACCTGCGCGAAGTGTTCGACGGGACGTCAAAAGCGAGGACTTGCCGTGCGATTAATGGACTGGGGAATCCTGCCTTGCTGAGACGTCATATTTTGTAGTACGCGCGGGGGTAACTCTTGTCGCGGTTGGTGAAATGTGAGGGGAAAAGAAACAAAACGATAGAGCGTCATAGGGTCTTGTTGCTATCGTGGGAGGCGTTGAGCTCACAGCGCTGCGCGTTGGGTGTCTGCTGTATTGTTAATAGACAACTAATACGTTTCTAAAACTAGGGAGTGCAGTTTTTGTAAAAACCCGTTCCTGTATATAACAGGTCACTGTTGAAACTTTTCTTGGGGGAACAAGCTAAGGCGGGCAACTGCGATAGTGCGCCAAGGCTAGTGTACATCTACGGGGACAGAACTAGCCTCGTGATTGAAGATGGCTAAGCGATATGATATAAAAGGTAAATGTTAGCAATGGATGTTTAGATGTCAAATCAAGTCGTGATTATAATAAGGGTGCCTGGTGTTGATAGATCGCGTGGGAACTTTGATGTGAGTGTTTGGACGTGAAAGGGCCTATGGGGGCTTCGGGATTTCATAGAGTATCTCTTGGAAAGTAGCATAGACATAGCAGATCAATTTTATATTGTGGTCGTGAAGAGCTGAGCTAATAGTGTTCAGTTAATATTGATGGGAATTTAAGGCATTGATGTAACTCTATCATCTTTGTAAAACATTTATGTGACTATTCGTTGTATATGGAAAGGGTAGGGCCTTTAGAGACATTGCCGAGGAACAATTCCTGTTTTGAGACCTTTAGGTCAATGATTGAACTGCTGTCTCAAGAATGGGGGGGCTCCATCTATTCGTGTAGTGCATTGATGCCTATAGGATTGAGACTAACGATATTTTGTACGAAATTAGGACAGACAAAACTCGTGTCCCTTATCTCTTCCTCACAAATTCTGGTCGTCGAAAACACCAATCATATCGTAGAAGTGCTTATTTAGGAACCAACACCTACTTATGTTGATCCGCTTTTATAATACCCATAAGAAACCTGATGCAGGATTGTCTGTGGAGCGACCTGCGTATGAAATTTTTTGGAAGGTCTCTTGGCATCAAAGAAGAATCAGAATCAAGGGTCTTAGTCGGATGACGTAGTTCATTTTTGGGGTGGCCGAAAAATTGTCAGAAGGTCATACGAATTGTTAGAGAGGGCATGTACGTACCATATAGAACTTCCATGATGGTACAATGAGATATTAGGAAGATTCTCATCTATCATCTAAAGTGGCACTTGCCAGCTGCTTTGCATGGGCGCGTTACAGAACGCTTGACAGTCAAAGGCCTCTACTCGCGCCTATGGAGAGGGTCTTTCAGCAGTATTTGGAGAGAAGGAAATGCATAGAGATACTGTTACAGGGTGTCTCACCTAAAATTTTAATAAGATATATCTTGGATTCCTCATCGTCCGATCATCAAAACAGCTTCTCAAATTACAACAAATAGGCCAGTCTTCAATTGTAGCTTGAAGGTTGGTGGTTGCCCGTCATTAAAATGCAACATCTTACTGTCGCAGGAAGTTATTGTAGTGGCGTGTCTCTCTTTCGTATTCTATTTTCTTGTTCGTGACAATCGAAATAGTGTTGTCTAGAGTGTCAGACATGCTCAGAAAGCGTTGGTCTGTTCATATGTCGCGGCCCTCAAAACTGAGAGAGGATAGAAAGTGGGTTCTGTTTTGTTTTGTACTTGAGAGGGTGAGTGATACAGGGAACCTATTCGTTAGCCTACAATCATATCTGGGTTCTGGTTTATCAGTAGCCCTTATGTACTATGTGGCAGTTATTATACATCACGCTCAAAAGTATCCTCTTGGACTCTGTTGTACACTCTATTCATATGAAATATTTATATTGTTGATAATCTGATTATATCAAATTCACTTTAGATTTCTGACAGGACATCTACCATCGAAGCTAAACACTCGTATTGAGTGAAAAGGAGGCTTCAATTTGTACATCGTGGACTCCCATCATCCTGATCTCAGAGACTGATTTTCATATGAGAATAACTCTCCAGAGCTCATTGTAGTGTGGTCGAGGAGAGAGTGTTAGGAATTATTTGAGTACGTCAGACGATTCCGGCTTTAAGCTAATTGATGTTTACACTTGTAGATTGTTAATTCCCAAGAAGCAGTTGTTTTGCCGAAATTCTCTAAGATTTCCGACCCCTCTCTCTTTGTTTGCTGGTATACAAATCCGAGGTCGTACTGATGGCAGAAGACAGGAGAAGGAGATGAACTGGTATGAAGAGATCGAAACTTGATATGAAGAAAATCAATTGAAAGGAGCTCAGGTCACGGCTTTTATCTCATCTTAAGGAAATGTTTCGTTCCACGATCATGTTCGAGTCCCTCGACTGCCCAATTTAAACCTTTGAATATATTCTGCGACGGCCAGCCGCACTGTTAGGTTTTTCGGTTTAATTGTTTCTTCCGACAGGATGGCCCATCGTGCTAACTATATGGGCCAAGGAAAGGTTGCCTGGGCCGTCTTTAAGAAAAGGACCGTTACCTGTACTGCGAACTTTGTTGTTGGGTCCGCGTTTTTTTAGGCTTTGAAATGCTTGCCTCCAGGTTGTCAACAGCTTACAAGGGGTCAAATTCTCTTCGCTTAAAATATTCTCTGACTCTCAAATTCGTAACTGTTTTGGATTTTGAAGTATATAAGGAACAAAAAGCAAGCAAATTTTTGTACGAAATCGTATCAGGATATAATTCTCATGACCTCTTCTCTGAAGAAGAAGTTTCCCCTTCCTGCAAAAATTTCCTCTATTCCGATCAGAGAAGAGAGCCCTGCAGGACTTTAATTAACTAAGGTGCGCTCTCTCGTCTGAGTTGTCAATTAAAAAACTGTCCTTTGTGTGCTATTGACGCTGAGGGTTTGCTTTTCAGTGAGTTCTTCAGTAGCGTGGCCGTAGGTAGTTTGAATTGAAGTGAAAGCAGTATTGAGTAAATGCCAACTTCTCGCAGTTGTTCATGGTGCTCGTCGTAACAACAGGAGTGCTGAGTGAGAACCTGGATCGAATGTTTTTTAGCAAAGTTGCGACGTTTACGGTCCTTCCAGGTTTGCACTTCTTTTCCAATTGTTTTCTTAGTACGTAAGAGCATAAACACATTGACTGGCTGGAGTGTCTGAGATGTTGCCTGCATAGGTGTTGTGTGTTTGTGGTGTATGTCATTTGTTCAAAAACGAGTTCGCTTTCTCTAAGGAAATTGACAGTTTCTTCAAAGGTCGAGAGAGAGTATGCTGATTCGCGTTCTAGTTCTAAATGCCTTGGCTCTGATCCGTTGGTCGAGATAAGGACTGCGGAGCGTGTATTTTGGAGTGAAAACGAGTCTATTCGAGAGTGAATAGGTCTTTATCGCGCGGCTCCAGACCATCGATCGGTATATTTGATATATGAACCAATTCTTCGTTTGGCCATATAAAGTCATGGCTATTGATGGCGTGATCCTTGAATCGCAAAGATGTTCTAGCAAATAAATGAGAACATCTGGCATTCAGCTACCATAAACGGTGGAATACGTTGTGGAGAAGGCGGATCTGGATCTGTACTCTGTTCTTCCAGAGCTAGCATCCAAAAGGTGTACTAGCATATGTGCATAAATTCTGGTAGAAAAATTTAACAATTTCGCATAGAGATCAGTATCCAAGAGTTTACTGATTTTTTCTAAAGCTCGGCAAGTGAGTTCAGAGGATTGTTCGTTCCTTTCAAACATGTGGGGCATTAGATTGTACGAAGCATTGTGGGTGCTAAAAATTAAAGGATCCAATCAGGGCCAGTCTGTAAAATTTGTGCATCAGATAATTTTTTGAACTTGTCTCAATATTGCGCAGATATGTTACCTGGACTTAGGTCGCCTGATATGAACTTGCTCAAATCCTTCTTGTCTTTCTCCAACGTTTATTATAGATGTGAGTCGCCTGATTGTCGTTGATAGGCGGATAATGCGAGAAGCTTTTCTCAGGGTATTGATGCCTATTACTTGAGATGTCTTTCATTGGGAATCTGAGGACGGGAAGTGAGTTTGATACTGGTCGAAAGAATGCAAGATGTCTCAATAAACTCGTATAACTTTAATATAGTCCATGGGTGGGTAGCTTGTGGGAAAGGATGATTCGTGTAGTAAAAAGTTGTCTTAAACGAAAAAAACCTTGGACGTTCTTCCATCAATATCTGTTGGGATGATTCGTTAACTGTCCTTGCTCTGAATATGCTGGACGCAAATAAATTCTCGTCCCTAACCTAAGCCTTCCCGTTCCTACGACATCACGCGTCTTACAGCCAAATTGGCTTCTAAACACCGCTTCGAAAGAACTATCAATCGTCCTGCAGGAATGATCCTGAAGAATCAGTTCTCTGGGACCTTCTTCGAAGCCGTGATAGAGCCTTATCAAGCCACTGAAACGTTCCCGTCGGAGAGGTTGAAGATTTTCGTACTAGTCGGTAATGAGGAATAATTTGTTGGCTTCGAGAGATTATCGAGATCTGTATCAAGCCAGGTGGGAAAATCTCATTAAAGTTATGATATTGTTTTGATAAGAAGTCCTGTCAAGGAACGCCCCATTCTGGCAGATGGGAAGTCCGTAACCGCAGCTCGTAATATGGAGAATGGACGAACGAATATGTACGCTCTGTCTCGTGAGGAAACACCGGAGGACTAAATTAATGTTTAGCAATCGAAACATTTATAGCCCCTTAAAATTTCTTGACCCATAGTGGTCAAGTCAGCCTGTCTTGTTTCCGCAACCAAACCACTCTCTGCACTGTCCCTTGCGAATTTTGTAATTCACCTGTAGCTACCACATACGTCCTAACTAATACATCTAGCAAGCCTCAAAGAAAGCTGCATAATTGCTCGTCAGCAACCTTGTTGCTTGACTCCGTGAAAATCTGAGGAATTCAGATATTTTTTTTGCCTTTCGCTGACACACCCCTTTAAGGTATAATGTCATTCTCCGGGGAGGATAATAATATTATTCCATCAAGCTAATTTTACATTTTAAAACGCAGCTACATCTGCCGTTATCTGGGAGAGAAAGGGAAGGATTCTCGCGAAATCAACTTTTTTTTCGTTTGATCTTAAGAAAGAGACTTTTATCATTTTATGAAATATCGTGGCAAAGAAAAGTAACTTTTTATTATTACTGTGTTTATGTGTAATAACAGCCGGCTTAACACAGTTCTTTTTTTCTTTTCCGGAATATTCTAAACTACCTGACTTCTGAGGATTATTTCGAACAACGAAAGACGAATCCATGAAAGGCTACAAGTTTTTCAAGAAACCTACTTACTCTAGTTCAAGAAACTTGCAGAAACTCAAAGGTAAAGTCTTCTCAATTTTATCCATTTTCCTCAGAATAATCTGAGTCAAGCAGTTTTAGCTGTTTTTTATAATCATTATCTTTTTCCATTATAATTAATTTTTGCCTGTTTTGCTTATTATTTTTCACTAGATCGATTTAACATACTAAAAAGTTGAAGTAAAAATTTGCGCACAAAATAGTACTTACTGCGTACCAAAAATAGGGTTTTTAAATTTGCGTTTTTTAAAATAAGATAATATTAATATAATTGTATATTATATATATATATATATAATATATATTATATAATATATAGATATATATATATAATATATAATAAAATAAAATATATATATATATTATATAAAATATAAATATATATATATATAATATATATATTAAATATATATATATATATATAAATATATATTATAATTAATATAATATATATAAATAATATATAATAATATATATATGATATATATATATATATATGTATAATTATATAGTATACTATATATATAATAAATAATATTTATATATAATATATAATATATATATATATATATATATTAATATATATATAATATATTATATATATTTTATATATATATATAAATATATATATATATATATATATATATTATATATATAATATATATATATATATAATAATTATATATATAATAATATATAATATAATAATATGTATATATATATATTTATATATATATATATATATATCTATAATATATATATATAGATATAATATATAATATATATATATATATATATATATTATAAATATATATATATATAAATATATTTATATATATATATAATATATAATATATATATATATAGTTATATATATATAGGTATATTATATATAATATATTATATATATATATAATATAGGCTATTTATAAGAGTTTATTTTCTATAATCATATAATTATATAAATATATAATATAAGTATATAATAATATATATAATTATATAATAATATATATATAATATATATATTATGTATATATATTATATATAATACTATATGATATATAAATATAATATATATATATATATATATATATATATAAATAATATTAAATAATATATACTATAATTATTATATATATATATATAAAATAATATATATATATAAATATATATATATAATATAATATATATATATATAGATATATAATATATATATATTATGTGTAATATATAAGTATAATAATTATAATATATATATATATAAATATATATATATATATATATATATATATATATAGATATAATATTATATATATATATATATAATTATATATATCATATAATTTATATATATATATAATATATATATATATATATCAAGTTTGTTTGTAAGTGACAAAAATTTTGTCATTAAATACTGAAAAATTAAGGGTAAAATTGAAATCATTTTGAGTAAATGTGTTACTAAATTTAATCAAGGGGAGACTTCATAACTAGACCCCCTACTTTTTGAAAGCAAACCCAAATTTATATATTTGTATTATCTATAAATTATCTAAATGGTTTTTAGATACAAGAATTATTTAGAGAGGTCGAACTAAAAAAAATTGGTCAGTCAAAATTTGGGCATTCCAGTTCAGGCTCAAAAAAAGTTTATTTATTATAATTATAGAAATCTATTAATTTATTTATTTTTTTTTTTTTTCATATTCTCACCCTGACCATTCTCGATTTTACTCATCAAAAAATAAATGGAGCCGGAGGCAAAGCCGTAACCTGGGTATAATTTTTTTCCATGAAATAATTTTTCTAGATGAAAAATTTATTACCAGAAGACCTGCTGAACAATTTTCAAATATGCAGAAGTCCTTAAGACGGTGTCGGAAGCCGGAGCCAGAGCCGAAGTATGATTTTTTTTCGAAGAATATTTTTTTAGATAAAAAATTTATTGCCAGAGAGACGGTGCTGAGGCAATTTTCAATAAAGACAAAAACCCTTAGTATCACATTATCCGGAGCCGGGCTCAGAGCCGGTAAGTTCTTAGTAATTAGCCGGTCTGAATGTTTTTTCTAAAAATAATTTTTTTAGGTGAAAAATTAAAATATACCAATATATAGTACATATATACGGATAATACAATTACAAAATAAAAGTGCCAAAACCTTTAGTTGGCTTTACCGAGGATGCCTAGTAAAGGCCGGAACCGGAACCGGAGCCGGATTCTGAATCGGATTTTAGATATAAATTCTTTTCGAGAAATAATTTTTTAGATGAAAAAATTATTGCCAGAAGACGTGCTGAACAATTATAAATAGTGCAGAATTCTTAGTTGTATCTAGATCCGGAGTCAAAGTCGGAACCGGAGTCAGAGCCGGTGCCAGAGTATGATTTTTCGAAAAAATATTTTTGTTAGGTGAAAATTTATTTCGGAGAAAGTGCTTGCAACAACTTTGAAAATATGCAGCAAAACCTTAATCGGATCGGAGCTGAATCCGGAGCCGGATTCGGGAATCCTGGGTATAAATTTTTTTCAAGAAATAATTTGCTAGAAAATTTATTGCTATAAGACTTGTTGAACAATTTACAAATAGGGGAAAATACTTATTCGGATCCAGATTCGGAGTCGAAGTTAGAGCTGGAGTCGGAGCCTGAGTAGGATTTTTTACAAAAAAATATTTTTTTCAAGTGAAAAATTTATTGATAGAAGAATTGCTGAACAATTTTCAAATAGTGCAGACACCTTAGTCAGATTCTGTGCCCAAGCCGAAGCCCTGGAGCCGGGAGCTGGAGCTGGAACCGGAGCCGAGCGCGGAGCCGAGCGGAGCCGAGGCCGGAGCCGGAGCCGGAGCCGTAGCCGTACCGTGCCGAGCCGGATGCTGTAATTTTACTCAATAAAAAGAATATTTTTTGGTAAAATATTATGGTATATTTTAAAGAAATAAATTTTCAAATAACATGCAGAAACCTTAGTCGGATCCCAAGCCGGATCCCGAGCCGGATTCGGAGTCGGGTTCTGGGTGCAAATTTTTTCAAAAAATACTTTTCTTAGAAGAAAAATTAATTGCCACAAGACTAGCTGAACAATTTACAAATAGTGGAGAATCCTAAGCCGGATCTGAAATCGGAGTCGTAGGCGAGTTGATTTTTTCCGAAAAATGTTTTTAGGTGAAAATTTATTGGTAAGAAGACTTGCTGAAGCAAGTTTTAATAGTGCAGAATACCTGCACAGGAATCCGGAGCCGAGCCGAAGCCGAAGTCGGAGGCCCGGAGCGGAACGAAGCCGGAGCCAGTTCCTGGTAAGGATATTTTTTGTCAAAAAATATTTTAGGGTGAAAAATTTATGCCAAAAGACGTACTGGAACAATTTTTCAAATATGATAAACCTTAAGTCGCCGCCGAAACCGGAGTCGTATCCTGGGTATGAAATATTTTTCAAGAAAGTAATTTTTTAGATGAAAAAATTATGTCTCCAGATGGTCTTAGTGGAGTAGGAAAAACATATCCGGATCCGGATCGGTATCCGGACCGAACCGAGACGGTCCTTGCTATGAATGATTTTTTTTTTATAATATTTTTTTTAATGAAAAATTTATTGCCCAAAAGATATCCCTAAACGAATTTTCCAAAATAGTGCAAAACCTAGTCGATCCGGACCGATCCGAGTCGATCATGGGTATAGATTTTGTTCCAATAGCAATATAGTTTTAGATGAAAGAGATTTATTGCCAGAAAGACGTGCTGAACACTTTAAACCCGGACAGAAACCGTAAGTCGCATGCGGCGCGCGCAGCCGGAGTTGAAACGAACCGGATCTCCTGGGCATGAAAGTTTTTTATAAAAATATATTTTGTAACATAGTTTCTTATCTAAGTACTGATGAGAGGTAAGAGGGAGTTGAAACAGTATTCGGAGATGGAGCCGGAGCCCGAACCGGAGACCAATGAATTTAGGTTATTTGGTTCAAGAGGAAATTTATCGAAAAGCTGGAAATTTGAATATAATATATTATAGTATATAATAGTAGTATATATATAGGCTATAAGTGATAAATGTATAATATATATAATAGTAGATATAATATAGTATGGATATACCCGTGAGCGAGAGATAAGATATATATATAATATTGGATATATATATAGAGTATAGTATATAGTATTAAATATAATATATATAATATATATATATATATTAGCGGTTATATATATATAGGTAGTATATATATATATATATTATGTAATATAATATACTATATTATATATATATATATATATATAATAATATAATATATATAATAATATTATAATATATTATTATATATATATATATATTATTAATATATATAATATAATAAATGTATATATATATATATATATTAATATATATTAAATATAATATAGTATATATATATATAAATATATATAATATTATAAAATAATATATTATATATATATATATATATATATTATATGGATGGGGTTATGAAAAGAAATGCAGAGGTTGGTGATCAGGGATGGATGGTTAGAGTGTATGAGAATGAAATTAAGAGTGGAGGTGGCCCTAATCCTTTTTTTGCGGATGATTTGGTTTTGTGTGGCGAATGCTAGATAAAAGAGTTGAGAAGATTGGTAGAGAGATTGGCAGGGTATGTGTGAAAGGATGAGTTTTGAAAGTAAACGTATATAAGAGTAGTTTATGGTTGTGATGAGGACAGTATCCTCGGTATAAAGTTGTGTCAGATTTGAACAGCTGGGAACTAATGTATCTGAGCTTTTAAATATTCTATGATTAGGGTGATGAAAAGAACCGAATGGATGCAGAGTGTAATAAAAGTTGTATGGTAGGAAAGTGCTGGTGCAATTAAATCCTTATGAATGTAAAGGAATAAGTCTTGAGTGTGCTAGGGTCTTACATGCGGATGTCATGCGGCGTCGCCAGCTTCCAACCTAGGGGGGGCAGCTTAAAAATTTATAAGCTTATATATATTATATATAATATAATATATTTATATATAATATACTATATATATAAATATATATATATATAATTATATATAAATATATATAAGAAGGATTTCCAAATTGCTGAAACATTGTCATGAGAATATTAATAGTAATGATTTAAAAAAAAAATATTTATTAAAAATAGAATATCAAATACAGATATCTAAATGATGGATAATTCACAATATAGAGCAGTCGCAAAATGAGTAATTATTAAAAAAATAATTTCCTTGGGTTCAACCAAATTTTTCAACTACTGTTTGAATAAAATAATCATAATTGTCAAACACAAATTTTCTTTGTACACTCCATCATAGCCAGTCCGTTTAACCCGTCGTCTTCCCATGGTACTCGCCGCCAGTCTTGAATCCTTAGAAAGAGTACTGAAAGAGTGTTTTACTGTACTGGTGGGTGCATGGTTGTGAGAGTAGTATCATCAAAGCCTTTTTCGTCCAACGGAAAGAAAGTTCAGTCTCCTTAAGACTTGGTGAGAAACAACAAGATCTTTTAGTTTCTCACTACTCAGTTTCTTGTCCTTTCAAATTTTGTACCAAAACATCTAGTTCTTCTTCTATGCCTTTCCTAAGTGTAAAAACTATAAAATGAAGCTTCTTTCTGTTTAATCTCATCGATTGTAATATGCAGTACAATATGACAAGGAAATTATATGGCGATATGCATAAGCAGTGCGTGATTTTCAGTAGAAAAACCGTAATTCCATTCCAAAGATTTAGTTATAAAATCCAGATACGAGTTAATTTAAAGGACTTCTCCAAACTCGTGGGATTTGTTGCGGCGTGGTTCTGCGGTGTGCATGCCGTTACCCAAAAATTGTGTATATTTAGATCAAGGCCAGTTGCTGCGGCCGCTTTCATTAAACTCTTTTAACACTTCAAATTCGACTGATCTTTTTTTCAAACCTTTGCGATGCTTTCCTAACCATTCACAAATGTTTGAATGTGCTGCGAGGTTTTGACGAAATCCAAGGTCTTGGATTGGAGCATTACAAACTGGCTCTAACATCGCAGAGAATTTCGCGATCAATATCATAGCGATAAAGAATGATGACTTACATGCCGCTGAAATCAACTGAAAAGCGCTTTTTGTGGCGGTATATCCTTCAATGGAAAGGATTTCTAATGCTGCATCATTCGTGACAAAGTGCTCCTTAAACACTGATGCACTTGTGTTGGTTCAGACCATCTGGTCTGGCATAGGCTTTGATGTTTTTGGATTAATTTTTTTCTCAAGACCGTCTCGCGAGAAAACCGTAAGAATGTCCTTTATAGTTCCCACATGTATTGCGGATTTCTGGTATGGTGTTCAAATCATTTACTACTACAATTTTGTTTGTGTGAAGAGCGATGAAAGAACAATGCTTTTTTTTATACTTTTTCCTCAATATTGCTTGGAACCACTTCTCTTCGCCAGATCCATGCATAGAACAAACCATCGAAACCGCAAGCCCAACGCATCTTCTCGGGATCCCAGTTTTTCGGTCGTGACATAAATGGTCAATGGCTTGTCGCAATGGTTTTTGCGTCAAGCCCTTTCAGTTCTTACACAAGCCAAATAATTCCTCTTTGACTCATCGGCCCTTTGTCGAAATAGCGGCGCAACTACTATGGACCAAATGTTCCTTTTCCAGAAATACAGCGGTTTCATCTCTCCTAGTAAGCTATACGTGCACGCTTCCTTACCTTGCACCAATGAGAACTTGGTAGTTAGTCGGATCAAAGTAAAGTTCACTGTATTCCTGAACTCTGAACTGATTGGTTTGTGATTTTTCTTCCCATTTTCAAAAGCTTTTCAAATGACTGATCTCCCGCATCTATGCCGTTAAGACACATAATTTTTCTAATAATAATAATAATAATAATAATAATAATAGTAATAATAATAATAATAATTCCAAATTCTTTATTCAGAAAATACACAATTTACATTATCAGGTTTGACATTCAGTTATAATATTTAGTTTTAATTTAATACAATACTTGATGATATACAATTTCTGAAAGGGGGGCTACCAATTGCAACACAGTGTTGTGACCTTTGATCTCCCCCCCTAAAAACAAATATATTTAAATTTATATTTAAGTGAAAGATCACCAGCCAAACAAAGCAAGGGTCCTAGGTTCGCAACTGGTCGTTTTGGGAGAATGTGAGCTATTTTTTCCTACAGTTTGTACAGTTTATTGTTGAACGAAAGAAAGAAATTCAATCGGTAGAGTCGCATGGTAAGGGCCCGGGTTCGATCCATAGTCCGGATTCTAGGTAGAAATTACCTAGAGAAGTTCCCCTCCTAGAATAGGGCTTTGCCCGTGAGGTGTGAACTTTTTTTTTTTTTTATAAATATTTTCTGATGTTATTATGTGTACTTAATTTTACTCAGTACACATGCAATCAATCCAACATACTAACTGGTCGGGAATTCATCCCCTTAATTTCTACTGAGTTAGCAATAATTGTTTAAGAAAAGTTTAAAAACTTTTTTTTTTTAAATTCTGGAATTTATGATTAACACCTACAGTCATTTTTTCAAGTACTCTATTGATAAGGTGTTTGAGAAGTCATTCATTCATTCATTCATTCATTCATTCATTCATTCATTCATTCACTAATTTATTGGTGTGTTCATTCATTCATTCATTTATTAATTAATTTACTCATTCATTCATAAATTAATAACCAAACGTTTAATAATATAATTGCATGCATTCAAGTAGGATTGGCAGAGCACCGGAATTTTCGCACCATATCCCACCGCACCGCACCAAAATGAGCGTACCACGTTCCACGCCACACCGCACCGCACCGCACCGTACCGCAAATAGTGCGTCGGCCAGCCCCATATGCACGATAAGATTTTTGGATAAAATGTGCAGCCTTTAAATGTTTTAAAAAAGAAAAATTGGACAGTAAAGAGATTTAAAAATAATTTAAACGATTTAAATTGTAATTAGATTTAATTTAATTCCCATTCATTCATTCATTCATTCATTCATTCATTCATTCATTCATTCATTCATTTATTTATTCAAATATAAAGCATATGAAAATAAATAATTCAGCTTATTCATTTCTTCATCATTCACTGTTTCAGTTTATTCATTCATTCATTCATTCATTCATTCATTCATTCATTCATTCATTCATTCATTCATTCATTCATTCATACATTTAAATATTAAGAAATATATATATATATATATATATATATATATATATATATATATATAAAATTGATATATATATATATATATATATATATTATATATATATATATATATATATATATATATATATATATTAGTTCTTTTTCATTTCATTTATTTATTCATCATTCATTCAACTATTCATGCAACTATACATTCAAATATAAGTAAAAGGTAGAGGAAAGTGATTCATTCAATGTATACATTATTTATCATTCATTTATTTATTCATTTATTCATCATTGATACATTTATTTATTTAATCACTCATTCATCCATTCAAATAAAGAGAGGATGAAAATTAATTTTCCTATTTATTCATTATTTAATCGTATTTTTCATTCATTCATTCTTTTAATCACAAAGCTCTACATCCGAACATAAATTGGATTAAAATGATTCATTGAATTATTTAATTAATTATTAAATTAATTTGTCAATTCATCCAAATATAAAGTGAGTAAAATAATTAATTAATTCATTCATTTATTTATTTATTCATTTATTTATCGATTCATTCAGTCAGTTCATTCAGTTAGTCATTCATTCATTCATTAATTAATTAATTAATTAATTAATTAATTAATTAATTAATTCATTCATTCATTCATTCATTCATTCATTCATTCATTCATTCATTAATTCATTCACTCATTCTATCAATAACTCATTCATTGAAGTTGATATATATTAGCATACGGATTATTTTTGTTAATCGCTTATAAAAAAAAATTGTCCAAGTTCAGAAATCATTTTAATTCATTTATTTACTACGCCGCTTTATTGGGTCAGTCGAATAATTAGACTAAATCGTTCTTCTTTCAATGTACACCGATTAACCACGGATCTCTCTCTCTCTCTCTCTCTCTCTCTCTCTCTCTCTCTCTCTCTCTCTCTCTCTCTCTCTCTCTCTCTCTCTAAATATATATATATAAAGTATATATATATATATATATATATATATATATATATAAGGTATATATTTTATATAGTATATATATATATATAGATTTATATATATATATATATATATATATATATATTTCTTTATCCTCCCCACGGATTTCAACAGATTAGTGGAGGGTAGGCAATATGCACCGGAAACAATAGTAAAGCAAAAGAACATGACCTAAGTGGAAAGAAAGCCCTCCTCATCTCATACCCTGCGAGCCATATCGCAGTCAAAATCCACCCTAGAGCTTCCCAAATCGCGATACTCCCCCAATGTGTTATGTCGTCAATATCATGGTTTTCATTCCCTGGGTCAGTCTCGCAACTACGCCCCCCCCCCCTCACAAAACCATGACATTTATTCAGGGACTAACCCAAATCGTCGACAGGTCAAATGATCGACACGAGATTAAAAAGAAATTCCCCTACAGCCTGCCGTAGGACTTATTATAGGTTAGGTTAGGTTAGGTTAGGTTAGGTTGGGTTGGGTTGGGTTGAGTTGAGTTGGGTTGGGTTGGGTTAGGGTTGAGTTGGGTTGAGTTGGGTTAGGTTAGGTTAGGTTAGGTTAGGTTTTGTTGGGTTAGGTTAGGTTAGGTTAGGTTAGGTTAGGTTAGGTTAGGTTAGGTTAGTTTAGGTTAAGTTAGGTTAAGTTAAGTTTTGTTGGATTCGTTAAAGAAACTCTAACCAAATTTTTTTTTTCAAATGTCGACCATTTGACCTGTCGATCATTTTCACTGTCGACCATTTGGTACTAGCTTCATTTTTTCTTATTATGCACTTCTCGATTCTGTTAAATCCACGTTCATCTCCTTCAGACATTCTTTTACTGATTAAATCCAATTTTTCTTAGGTCTACAATCCTGTCGATTCCTAAAACACACACACTCACACCCATACGCACACACACAAACACACACACATACACACACATACACACAGACATACACAGACATAAACACACACTTACATACATACACACACACTTCTAGACGCCAGCTTAACCAATCGATTTATCATCATCCAATCCTTCCACATGACCAAATCATCTTTAATAAACACTCATTTATTTATTTTTATTCACGCCTATCTTCACACCACAGAGCTCTCCCAAACACGCCCATTTCTCATTGTATCAATTCCTCCTCACACCTAATACGCCCCTAAGATTATATCCACCTGAACACGAACCGTGGCTCAATCGGTAGAGCGACAGAGTCGTATGGCAAGGTCCCGGGTTCGATCCCTAGTCCGGATCCTAGGTAGAAATTATCTAGAGAAGCCCCCCCTGAATAGGGCTAAGTCCGGAGGATTAAAATAAAAAAAAAAAAAAAAAACATACTTCACCGTAGATCTATACCTCTTATTACGTACCATAGCTTCGTCACCCTACATTAACTCCGGTAACAGCTTACCCACAGGCAGAACTTAAGACCTAGTTCCCTTGAATTCACCATAGATTTAATATATATATATATATATATATATATATATATATATATATATATATAGATATAGATAAGTGGTGAGATAAGAGTTAGCATATATATATATATAT
>JABUQX010032421.1:0-2500 GCA_015478945.1 Trachelipus rathkii
ACAAAAAAAAAAACAATGAAAAAAAAACAAACAACAAACTACAACAAACAAACAAAAGAGCAGAACGAACAGTCAAAAAAACAAAAACGAAACCCGAAAACACACAAACAAACAAAACCAAACAATTAAACAAAAAAACACAAATAAAATATACTTGAACCAAAATTTCGCATATGCAAAAAAAACTTTGTCTGTTTTAAACGAAAAAATTTGTTTCATCCGATGAAGTAATGAAATAAATTCATAAGAAAAATGAATAAATAAATAAAAAAGAATAAAAAAACAAATAAATTATAAATTAATAAATGATGTTTTAAATCAAACACTAAAAATAAACCGTGATGCTCTTCAAACCTTTGATCGGTTACCTGACAAAAGAAAATTTTAAATATATATATATATCTATAATTATATATATATATATATATATATATTATATATAATATATTATAAATATATATTATATATAATTATATAATATATATTTATTATTATATATATATGATATGTGTGTTGTGTGTGGTGTGTGTGTGGTGTGTGCATTCGCGCGTGGGTGTCTGTGATGTCTATATATGCTTTAATTTAAAAATCGCAGTGAATTTAAATTGTGGATTTCCCTAGCTTAAGGTTGTTATTATCTAAATTAAGTGAGGAGAATTTCTCCATAGCTGTTGAAATATCTCCTTCGGGAAAATTTTCTGCAGCCTGAAAAATAGACGTGTGGTGTTGAGTAACGTAATAGTTGTTCTCGCCTAATAAAGCTGTTGCGATATATTTACGATTCGGAAGCAAACTACTCAACCAATCAGACCATCTGTCCTACAACTACACTATGACAAAGCACCACAACTGACCTATCAGACCATGTCCTATACAACTGAACTATGATAAGCACCACAACTCGACCTATCAGACCATGTCCTAAAACTATACCTATGACAACCACCACAACTTGACCTATCAGACAATGTCCCACAACTTAACATTTGACAAGCGCCACTCAACAAGACGCTCAAGCAATGTCCTTGCAATCCTGCACGCAGACTCAACACATCTTCATCTTTAAATTTATCAATAGTGGTGTTCCTCAGGGTCTGTCAAACCGCTAAATCTCTTTCTACTTTTCATTAGTGACCTTTTCTCTATTACATCACTATTACTTCAACACTACCCTTTATTACTCTTTCATTTTGAAAAATAAAGCACCCAAAAGCAATTAGTTCACTCTAGAAGGACAGCCTTGGAACAAATTACCCTTGACCTTTCTCAAATTTTTTTTTGGGGTATTGAAAACAAGGTCGTCTTCAATGCCTCAAAAATTCAGTTTCTTCATCTTTTTACTTTATATAATCATCAACATATCCATAACCTCTCTCGGAAATACAAAACAAAGATCCCTTCGCTATCTAATATCTTTAGAGTTTAGTTTTCTCTTGATCTTATTTGAGTAGAGAGAGAGAGAGAGAGAGAGAGAGAGAGAGAGAGAGAGAGAGAGAGAGAGAGAGAGAGAGAGAGAGAGAGAGATATCACATTAATCCCATTTCAAAACAAGCTTCTATAAGAGTCGCCTTGAGAATTTCTTCGTGACACATTTGTTTGCTTGTTCTTTGTAGGGTTGTCGTTCGCCTCTATATGGAGAATGCTTCATATATTTAGGGATGGTTCCAATAACACAAACGCTCCATGAAAAGTAAAGTCTATGTTTTTCAATCTTATTCAATCTAACTAACTCTCTCCAGCTTTTTTTTTATCTCCCTGTCTACCTTTTTTTCTCTGCATAATTACTCAACAAGGTACTTAATTAAGAATAATTCAAAAGATGAACTACAAAGAAATTTCATAGTCTTGAAATTATCCTGATGCTGCCCAATGGAATTTCCCAGATTTGCAATAACCCAGATGAGCCAACTGGAATCTTATAAACTTGCAATTAGCACACTAAATCTAAAATGTTTCAAAACACTCTCCCCTAATTACTAAATTTTATTCTTTTGGTTTTTTTTTTTGGCTTTATAAAAACTTACCCTAACTGAGGTACATTGCAGTCTTTAAATCAAACATTCAGCTACCCCTACACCCGCCCCCCTTGTTACTATGCTTAGTGATTCAGGGTAAGATTAAGAATACAGACGAGATTAACTTTGTAACTGTTGATAAATGCAGCAACACTCCAATTAAATACTTTGAGCGTATAATTTAACTACACTATGCCCATAAATTCATTTCTCTCTCTCTCTCTCTCTCTCTCTCTCTCTCTCTCTCTCTATATATTATATATATATATATATTATATAATATATATATTATAATATATACTATATATATATATATATATTATATATATATATATAATATATTATATAGATATATATATATATATATATATAATATAATTTTATATATATATATATATAGATAATATATTACATATATATATAATATATATATATATATATTACATATATATATATATATATATAATATATATATTATTATATAT
>JABUQX010032421.1:30000-32500 GCA_015478945.1 Trachelipus rathkii
TTGATGGTGCAAAGAGGAATAGGTATTTTGGGGTGAGGTTATTAGGCAAAGTAGGAGGAAATGGGTAAGAGTGAGAAAGTTGAAAGAATGGTAAATCTGCAGTATAGATGAAATTACTGTGAAATGATCAAGAACGGAGGCAAGATGTGATTGATTGGATTTGGAAGTTTGTGTAATAAAGCGTTTATGGAGGTATAGTTTCGAGGCTTGGAGGAAGCAGTAATAGTTACCTTTATATAGGGTAAGGGAGATACAAGGGAACTGTAGAAATTATAGGGTATTTAGTTTATTGAGTGTTGTAGGAGATATATGCTGGTGTTTTTGTCGAAAGAGTGCGCAGAGTGACTGAAGGACTGATTGGTGAAGAACAAGGTGCTTTTAGGAGTAGTAGAGGATGTGTGGATCAAAACTTTTACATTGAATCAAATGATAGAAAAAATTAGAGAGAGGAAGAATACAATTGTATTTAGGTTTTATGATTTGCAACAAGGGTATGATAGGGTTAATAGAGAAGGTCTATGGCAGTGGTTAGCTGATATATAGGGTTTTGGTGATAGGCTTCTAATGGAATCAGAAGTATGTATGATGATAGTGAGGTGTGTGTAAGAATAAATGGTGTGAAAAGTGATTGGTTTAGTATTCAATAGCGGAGTGAGGCAGGGTTGTGTTAAGTCTCTCCTTGGTTCTTCAATTTGTATATGGATGGGGTTATGAAAGAATTCGAAGGTGGCGTGACAGGAAATGGTGTTAAGATGATGGAGATGAGTGAGGGTGCCCTAACCTATTATACTGCAGATGGATTTGGTTTTTGTGTGAGCGAATCCTGAAAGAGTTTGAGAGGATTGGTAGAGAGATTTTGGCAGGGTGTGTGTTAAAGGAGGGGTTTGAAAATAAACATAGATAAGAGTAAGGTTATGTTGTGAGTGAGGACAGTCTCGGTGTGAAGTTATGTTAGATGGTGACCAGCTGGAACAAGTGTCTGAGTTTTAAAATATTTAGGGTATATGTTTGATGAGAAGGGAACGGATGATGCAGAGTTTAAATCAGAAAAATTGTGAATGGCAAGAAGGTGGCTGGTGCAATTAAATCGTTGGTTGATGTAAAGGGACTAAGTCTTGAGTGCGCTAGGGGTCTTACATGAGGGTATGTTGTTACTGTGTATTGTATAGTCGGTGAGAACTATGTTGTAATAAGAAGTAGTAGATCTAAAGTTCACTGTGTTCAGATGAACAATCTTAGGGTGTTAGGTGTGGAAAGAATTGATAAAATGAGGAAATGAACATATTAAGAACTGTGTGGTGTGAAGAAAAGGGGTAAACGAGAGAATAAATGCAAGTATGTTGAGATGGTGTGGTCATGTGAAAGAATGAATGATAGTCGGTTTTTTAAGCAGATGTATAAGTGGCGATGTGTTGAAACGAAGGGCTGGAGCACTCGAAGAAAAGTTGATTGAGTCAGTAAACGAATGTCTGAAGGAAGAAATGGATTGGCAGAGGCGAGAGAATAAAGGTGCATAATAGGAAAGAATGGCGGGGTTTTGTGAGGGGGTAATGGTTGTGGCCTCACCTGGGTCAGGGCATGAACCCTTACCTGATGATTACCATAGTGAGGTCGTTTGCAGTCCGTAAGCTATAGGGTGAATTCTGACCTGCGACGAGTCCTTCCTAATTAATGGGAACAGAAGGGGGGGGGGGGTAAGGCTTGGGCTTTCTTTCGACTTTGTCATATCCTTTCTACTGCTTTTTTTTCTGAATGCTTGTTACCGCCACCTTACACCAGTCCTGGGGAGGAAAAGTCGATGATGAATATATATATATATATATAATATATTATATATTATATATATATATATATATATATATATTATATATATATATATATATATATATATATATATATATATATATATATATAATAATAAATAATAATAATAATAATAATAATAATAATAATAATAATAATAATAATAATAATAATAATAATAATAATCAGATCATGTGAAATGTAATAATTATATGCCCTAGAGCACTAATAAAACTTTATTAAGCATTAAACTCTACTTTATATATTGTATACCTCTTTTAACATATTGTATTTACTGTATTTTAATGCTAAATACCTTAAAAAGACTTGATATATATGAAAAATAAGTAATTTAAAAAAAAACAAAAAAAAACCAAAAATTTTGGCCATTGGTCTTTTTTTAAAAAAAAACGTGTTTTTTTTTTAAAAAAAAACGAACGGTTTTTTTTTAATCCCAACCCTATATATATATATTATATATATATATATATTATATAATTTAATATATATATTAAAGGAAAATATCAATATATAATATATATATATATATATATAATATCGGTATAGTATATATAATATATATATTATATATATATAATATATATATATATATATATATATATATATATATATATATATATATATATATATATATATATATATATATATATATATTAGGAAGATTGGCTTTAATATC
>JABUQX010032421.1:40000-42652 GCA_015478945.1 Trachelipus rathkii
ATATATGTTAGCACGAAAGGGAACGGAATATGCAGAGGTTGTATAGGAAAAGTTGTGATGGCAACTAAGGTGGGCTGGTTGCATATTAAACCTGTTGGTCGGTATGTAAAGGGACAAAATCTTGAGTGGCGCTATATGTCCTTACATGACGGTATGTTGTTACCGAATGTTTAATGTATATGTAAGTGGACAATGGTCCTGGAAAAAGAAGTAATTGATCCTAAAATACAATGTGTTTCAGATGGACAATCGTAGTGGCGTGTTAGTGTGAAATGAAATGATTAATGATGAGGAATGACGTATTAGAAGACTTGTTTGGTGTGGAGAATGGGGTAAATAAGAGAAAATAAATGAAAGTTCGTTGAGATGGTTTGGTCATTTGGAAAGGATGATGAATGATAGTCGGTCGGTTAAACGGATGTATACTGGTGAGTGTGTTGGGAATCGCCGGCTGGAAAACCGAAGAAAAAGTGGATTGAGAGTCAGTAGAGGAATGCCTGGAGGAGAGAAATGTGAGTTTGGCAGAGGCGAGAGGAAAGGTGGGATATAGCAGGAGGTGAATAGCGGGGGTTGTGAGGGGTTATGGTTCCAGCCCAACCTGGGCCAAGGAATGAAACACCCTTACAATTGACGAATTCATATGTGGGATGGGTTCACGCGGTCACCGGTGCAGCTCTATGGTGGATTTTATGAAAACTGTGCGAGGACGAGTTCTCACTAATTGGTATAAATAAGGGGGCGTAAGGCTGGGCTTTCTTTTCTAACATTGCTTCATATTCATCTTACTAATTTGTTCTGTTCCGGTGCTGTTGCGCACCTTACCCGTCCAGTGTATGGGACGAGAAGATGGTGTGATGATGATGATGATGATGATGAATGATGATGATGGATGATGAAATAAGAATGATGAGATTCGTTGTATATAACTGTGTATATATATATATATATATATATATATATATATATATATATTATATATATATTATATCTATATAAATGAATATATATATATATATATATATATATATATATATATATATATATATATTAAGATAAAAATTAAAGAGTCCTCTTCTTAAAAACTCAGACTCTATAGTTAAATAAAACAATTAATTAAAAACCACTTTAAAAAACTTTAATGAAATGAAAATTACCAATAGTTGACGTTTCGGGACCTAAAACAGCTCGGTCCCCTCCTCAGAACTAAAACTAATTTCTAAAAAGATTTTAACAATATTAAAATTACTATAAAAACACAGTATAAAAAATTATAGTATATATATATATATATATTTTATATATAAATATTTGTAAATTTTTCTAAAATCACTGTACTTGTACTTGTACTTGATACCATGTACTTGTAAAGTACTTGTATCTTGTACTTGTATATATACAATTCTAAACTACTTGTACTTGAAAAAATGTACTTGAACCCAAGCCTGATATATATATATAATATATATATATAGATATATATAAATATATATATATATATTATAATATAATATATATATACTATATATATATATATATAATACTGCATTGGTGTAAAGTGAAATGTCAGATGATACCAATTTTATAATTGTACCACGAGCAGCCCAATATAAATATATATATATATATATATATATATAAATATATATATATAATATTGATTATATATAATAGTATATATATATATTATATATATATACACTACATTTATATTTATGTATTTATATAATATATATATATATATATAATATATATATATATATATATATATAATAGATATATTATATATAAATTAATATATATATAATATATATATATATATATATATATATATATATATATATTATATATTATATTATATATAATATATATATAATATTATTTATATATATATAATATATATATATATATATATATTATATATATATATATATATATAATATATTATAATATATATATTATCTATATATATATATATATATATTATATATATATATATAATATATATATATATATCTATATATAGTATATATATATATATACAATATATACTGTATATATATATATATATAATAATATTATATATATATATATATTATAATAGTATATATATAATATTATATATATATACTATATATATATATTTTTATATATCATATATATTAGTATAATATATATAGTTAATATATATACTATATATATATATATAATATATATAATATACTATATAATATATATATATATATATATATATATATATATATACATGTATATATAATATATAGTTTATATATATATATATTATATATATATATATATATATTATATATATATATATATATAATATTTAATATTGATATAATATATATATATATAATATATTATATATATAAATAATATAATAATGATAATATATATATATATTATATATATATAGTATATATATATATTATATATTATATATATACTAATCGAGCAGCTCGTTTCAGCTTTTTTCAAAAATATCTCAGCCTATTAATCCTTCATTTATAAACATACTCTCATGGATACATTTACATAATAAACTTAATTATAATATATATATATAGTATATATATATATATATATATATATATATAATATATATATATATATATATATATATATATATATATA